>JAQFYB010006036.1:0-12928 GCA_034694085.1 Pogonognathellus longicornis | reverse complement strand
CGGCGTTTACAAACCGTTTTTTGGGCTCTTTTACATGTGTTTCACTAATCCTTCAATACTATTATATATGTAGATAATTAATATTAAAGACAGAACGACACTTTATAAATGTTTATATGGCATCTAATTGCTATTGGTAGTTACAATATTTCATGGTGGACTGTTTTAATTGTAAATCATGAATGCGTCATTAATCATTAAAGGTCAGGAATCATTAGAACAGCTTCTTATAATAAATAAATCTGTGGCAGCCGTCGTCTTAAAGAGTAAGCCAATAAGTTTAATCTTTGCATTCGAGTCTACACACAAAATCACACTAATTCAAACGTATTCCAGCCACATACATACTAGAGACGTCGAGATTCTCTGTATTTTGGAACCAAACCGAAACCAAAAAGTTTAAAACCGAACCGAAACCGAAATCTTATAAAAATTTGAAACCGAAAAAGGAAACGATATAAAAGTTGTCCGTTTTAGCTCACTTTTTCATTAGTAATAAACTTTACGCAATAGCAATGGGATATTTACGCTAAAAATACTGTATTCTGTTTACAAAAACAAGGTCTCATTTGTAGTAAAAAGGCAGTTGCAATAGCTATACAAAGGGTTTGTAGACGAATCAGCCCTAATTTTTGGAACCGAAACCAAACCGAAACCGAATCAGTAGAAACCGAACCGAAAAAACCGTTCGGTTTCGGTTTCGGTTCGACGTCTCTAATACATACACAATACATTCAATTTATTTTTAAACCATGTTTGTGTGTTCAAGTGTTCTTTTTACGATCGTTTGAAGGGAAAAAACGACATGCATTTTTTACTTTTATATATGTACAACTTTGTATTCATAATTAATTTCGTGAGACGAACGAAAAAAGTGCTTGTAATGATTACAAGTACTTTTTCAGTACACTCTTATTTATGTAAGATTACAATGTAAGTAAACAGTTCGTTTTGACACTCAATATGTTATTTCTTAGGGTCCTTAAAGTCTGTTACCATGGCACCATGTACTGTTCACAGTTCATGGTGTATACTAATTTAAAAATGCTGTAAACAATCAGCGTCATTAAATTTTTATGATTCTTTTATTATATTAGTTGAGAAAGGGTTCGCTATCAATGCACAAAGAAAGTTTGGAAAAAGAAAATAAACAATTAAAACTACACTGCTTTACATTTTATGACATTACTGTCAGGAAATTTTTGTAAAGCTTCTTAATGTACTTTATGCAACGTATTTTTAAGAATGAATTACAGCTTAGCTTGTCTTTAACGTGTAAGAGTTTATTATTCATTCAACACAGAGCAAATATTGGGCAAAAATTAATGCTACAGATTGATTGTGCACAGTTAAAGTACTAGTAAATTATTGCAATTTTTTATTAAATTAAAGAATGAAATATTTAAAGTTTATATTGCGAATATTGATATCTTGATTATTTCTTGATTGTTGAAAATGAATTGTAGAGACACAGTTTCGTATTATTTACTATAATATTAATTTATATCATACATAAATATTAAGAATGTAAGCACCTATATACACACTAGAGGTGCGACCGAGCAAGTATTTTTGTGTTAAAGTTTGGTTCGACTTTCATGTTCGGTTCGGTTTCGCTCGGTACGCGTATGAAAATAATGTTTGGGTTCGGTTCGATCAGAAAAACATTCTTATTCGGTTTGGTTCGAGACAGTGTGGTCATATGCCTCATGCATAAATATTACTTACAGTGTGATAAAATTGATTATAAAACTGTATAATATTCTGAAATCCCAAAATTATTTTTTGGCATTATTAGTGATCGAACAGGCCGAATCGAAAACCTAACATGTTCGGTTCAATGACACCTCCAGTGCATAATATATATATACAATTGAATGGTTTAATGTTTAATATATAACATTCAGAAATACAGAAATATATACATCCATGCATTATACTTCAGTATAAAATATTACGCTCAATACAGATAAACCCAAGATGGTTACCGCAATAGTTTAAATGTGAAAAATTGTTTTGTGCTGTTGCCTGGCATTTTAATTATTACACTGGCTTACACTGTGCATTGTTGCGAGTGCAGAGTTTTCAACTTCTTGTTGAATAAAATCAAAACTTAGTTGCTGGTCATTCGGAGCGATTGATGTGACGTTGAGACCCATATTAAGTGTGCCGCTACTCTCATAGGTGTTAAAAGTTGAACTTCCTTGGTTTCGCCTACATCAAAATATCGTCATTTTTACTTATAAATTATATGGGAATGTAACCATGCAATTTTATAAAGGGTAAAATTCAAGCGTGCCCAAATGTGTTTATAGAACATTGGAGACAAATGGGTAAATTGAATATTCTTATTATTGTGATACGACAAAATCATGTTGTGCAAAGTGTAAGGCGAAACTATGGAGCATTTCACTAAAAAAGCATGTTTTTTATTGAAAATGTCAAAAGTCAAAATCTGAAAGACCTTGTCAAAAATTTTAAAAATTTCTAAAATGATATAATTTTCTAGCGTATTATGAAAAATCTAGTTGAAGCCTACTATTATTTGCTTCTAAATCTACTTCTAAATGCGTTATGTTGTACCTATCTCAAAAAAATTCTTACACTTCATCCGGATTTCCATTGAAGGCCGTACAATACCGAGGGTATGCTTGTGTCAATTCTGTCCACTCCATGGTATCTTCATTACTATTGTTAGTTTGCCTAAATTTGTTATTTAAAGGTTCAAAAATCAAAATCAAAAAATACCATTTTTGACTAAACTGGATTTTAGTATGAAAATATATTGGGAACAAACTTACATTTTTCGTTTACTTACACGTATAAAAAATAGGAGAAAAATAAATATTTGATTGAAACTACATTTTAGTCAATTTGGCAAGAATTAATATTTATAACCAGAATGCTCTTGAAAGTGAGATATGAACAAAGAATTAGCTGGTTGGATTGATTCAGTGCATAATACTATTGTGATATTTATTTGGAAACAAGTAAAATTAATTATATCTAAAGAAGTAATAAGATCCACCAGTGGTTATGAATCCAATTTTATACTCAAAACGATAACAAGCTTGTTTTTTGATGGATAGAAGGAATATTTATATTTTGTGATTTAAATTTTAAAAGTCATCATTAATCCATAAAAGAATTGTCATTTTACTTAAAAGTTTAAATAACATTTCTTACACATTCTGAAGGTGTCCATTCCAATTTGAGACGACGTAATGTGATGGTCTTATACCTGGCAACTGATAACTTGCTGGGCTAGATTTTCCTTTTTCCTTGGTGGAAGAAGATGGAAGCTCCTCTTGGGGAGATGCAGGATTCACTGATAGTGTCCGATTGTCAAACCTTAATATATTTTGCAAATAAAACCAACAAGTTTTTAAAGTGAAATATACATAGAAATTAATACAATTATTATTTAACACTTGTTAATCTGCTAAACTATATATTATACTAAAAATCTTAAGAAATGAATATTTACTTAAATGTTTTTATAATATCAACATATTTCGGGTAATAATTTTGCTCTATCGAAATTGATCAGGTTTTGCCTCATCAAACTTTTCACCTCCAATTCGTCAACCAGAAAAAATGACGGTTTAGAACATTGCTTAATATTCACCTTTTCTCCTAAAAGATATATCAGCTTCATGGGGCTTGGAAACTTCAAAGTCCTATATTTTAAACGTATGTATTGCGAAGGTAGGTCAAACAGAAAAGCTAATTTCAATAGATTGTAGATTTGATTGGTGATCTATAATAAAATGATTAGGAAATTTATTAATTTCTGGGGAAAATGACATGTAAAGTGACTTTCGACAAAGAAATACATTGGCAATGCCAGTTAAGATTATAAAATTAGGTACCTAGTTTGAAACATTTTTTTGATTTGGATACTCATTTAACTCATTTAAACTCTTCTGAATTGATGCATAAATGTTTTATGTTAAAACAGAGTAAATACTAAAATGTTTATAATTATACTTTTTACTAACAACCAGACACTTTAGCTCCAAACTTACCTGTATTGTTAATTCACTAAGGATGGCATTGTCCCCAAAATTTACGTATAAATTTGGAAATTTCATAGCTTCTCTCAACTGAGATTCTGCTTCAAGAATTATTTCAAATAGCCCAGTAAACCTTTGTTTAAGCAACGCCAATGAAGCTGTCCCCTTGTTTTTGCTGTTACCGTTGTCTGCTTGTTGTTTTTCATATGCCCAAAGTAACTTTTTCAATATTTCATTTTGAAATTTTGAAATTGTATTCACTTGCTCGGTCAGAAAAGATTGTATATTTTCCACCAGTTGCACATTCTCGAACACCTAAGAAGACGTCAAATTACTGAAATTAGAGTTCATGTAGAATTGAGTTGGTGGTAGTATAGCGTTCATTGCAAATTTTCATTGTGTATACCTGTGAGAAAAGAGATATGCGACGAAGTAATCCTGAAACACTGAATTGCAGATTAAACAATTTCTGAGTTAATATATCCCCCTCGGCATACAATCGGTTTATCTCACCATCAGTGTCCATGTTGAACTAAATGAGCTTTTAATGGTAATAAGGAAAACATATATATGAATATGAAATAATATGAAAAAATAAATTTCGTACAAACTGAAATATAAAACCGCTAAGGAACTCACTCACCAATTTTATTCACTTGCAGTTTTCAGCTTTGAGGCTCAAGGAAAAGGTGAAATGCAGGGAGAGAGAGAGAGAGAAAGACTGTCGAAACAGTATTTAACTGTTGACAGTCGGTGGAATAGTACATTCCAAATTAACCACCCAGTAGCCTTTATATATAGAAATCTTTTAGTTCTCTGAGATATTTGCAATGAGAGAATTAACAACAACAAAAACCGAAAACAATCCTCCTCTATAACTGGCAGAAGTTTCTTGTTGTTGTAATTATCTATACTATAGTGACTAGGATTATAACTTTTCTTGGCTGTTCACTTTATATATATATGTATACAATGAATTTTATCTGGTGAGGCAATGAAGTTGATCCACATAGAGAGTTTTATCGTTTAGTTTAGGCAAATAAATTAATAAACTATTATAAATAGATGTAATAAAGTAGTGTCAAGAAGACACCATACCATACTACTAGTTTTATTGATAAATTTGAAAAAACTCGAATTGAAAATTTTTACATTTTTTCACTATTTTTTTAGAATTGAGTACACAAAATTAACTAAAAACTAGTTTTATTGTCGGTTTTTTTAATATTATGACTTAGGGTGCTTTTTTAAATTACAATTTTGAAACTGATTAAACTTTTTTAGTTTCAACATTTTCGAAAAAATTTAAGTTGTAAAAATTAAAGATACAATATACAGCTACAAATGTTAGTAAATTTTATTGAAATCCGCGTTTTCGTTCTAAAGTTAAAGCGAAATGAGTGAAAAAAATGGTGAAATGAGGTCACGTGGTCACCCTGAACCTTAACAGTATTCTGTGATGCCAATGACGCTAATTTTCCTATTTTGTGACGCTTTGATTCCAACTTCCATATTTTGTGACACTGTGATCCCAACTTCCCTTCTTTGTGACGCTGTGATGCCTTCCACTTAATGACCTCGCTGACCTCGGAGTGTTGCATAGTATAAATTTAAAACAAGGCGAAAAGACGACCCATGTATTAAAAAGTGCACGCAAGTATTGGGAAACCGTGTTTCATTCTAAGAAATGTTTTGTTCTGTATGATTTTAGCATGGATGTAATTATCACTCTAATGTAGTGTTAAGATGTCAAATTGACAAAAAAAGATTACACGGTAATATTCGAAACATACATGTCTATATACATACAAGTGTCGTAGGTATAGATACGACATGATATTATTTATGTACTGAAAGTGACCTACTATAATAATTTACTTTGTTTTATACGGCGTAAGTAAGAGGATGATATAATTCGATGCAGTAAGATACAACCAGATTATTAGTATAATTAAGTACCTAATTGGACAAACTGACGTACACTACTCTTTATAAATGTTTGTATGGCATATCTAATTTCTATTCACAGTTACAATCTTGGTGGACTGTTTTGATTGTAAATCATGCATGCGTCAGTAAAGGTCAGGAATCATTAGAACAGTTTCTTATAATAAAAAAATGAGGCAGCCGTCTATGAAAGATTAAGTTTTAATCTTGGCATTCGTCTACACAAAAAATCACATTAATTGAAACGTAATCCAGGCACTGAAATACGTTCTATTTTATTTTTCAACCATGTTCGTGTGGTGCTATGTATTATTTATTACGAACGATCGAAAGTAAAAGTGCGACATGAACTTGAGTCTTGATAGTATCAAGACTGAGTCCCTCTCCTAGCATACATCACCACCGAATCTGGTGCTCAGTCTTGAAAGTCTTGATACTATCGAGACAAAGCATCTCAATTTTTTACGTATTTATCTTTAAGCCTCCCCTTGCAATAGTAGTCTTCCTCTATTTATAGCTTTCTTCACTAGAAATTAATTTTGCATAATTATAGACTGGACTTTAATAAAGGAAAATTAATAATGTTAATTGGTTTATTCATTTTCAAAGCTACTTTGTACTCTACTCTAAGTGTGTGTCTATTGATATATCCAGTAGAAACATTATTAACATTATCAATTCCCACTTATTAAAGCCCGGTCCATAATTATGCAAAATTAATCTCCAGAGATGGGGGGGCTATAAATAGAGGGAGAATACTATTGGAAGGAGAGGCTTCAAATAGATAAATACGGTAAAAAATTGAAGTGCTCAATCTTCATTTTGTACAATCAAGATTTGTCCGGGGCCTGGGCAAACTGAAAACATGATGTATATATGTGCTCAATTTCACGCAAGGCGATGACCATAAAATACATTCACGATTTGTACTTTTTCGGTATAAATAAACTATTTTTTTAGTATTGTCTACCTGGATACGCCAGTGTTTTTATTCATCATCATTTTCGTCAGACATCTCCTTTTTACAACTGACCAAAATATGCTTGTAATCTTGTAAATACGGAGTATTATGTATTATAAAAAAGTAGAAGTTTTGAAGACTGGACAAAAATATTTCCATTTAATAGGATAATAGGTTGTTCGTTAACACTAAATATTAATGATAAATAATAGTTGAAATATTACAATGTCTATAGATATCGTATACAATTAATTTGTTCTTATATAGTAATTTTAGTCATTAACTGATAATTTACAATTAAGCCTGTCAATAAATGGTATTCCCAGTCCAATTAAATGCTGTCAAAAATATAAAAATCAGGATTAATACTCAAAATTATAGTTCCTTAATAATTAATAATGCTAAAAATAGTCAAGCCTTGGAAATGATAATATTAAATTACCTTTCTCGATGCATTGCTTTCATATGATCAGTCACTCGCTGTTTAAACGCAAAGATTTTTCCACAAATGGGACAAGGGACGGGCCCATTTTTATTGTGTTTAATCCGTTTGTGGTGTCGAAGTTTGGGACCGCTGGAAAACACCTCGTTACATTCTAAACATTTTGGGTTAGGTCCTGCTAAATCGTCCTTTTTGTGCTTATTCATGTGATCATTATAGGTGATTTTTGTTTTCAACGAACTTCCACATCTTTCGCAAATATACAATTTGTGTGTGCTGTGGGTTTCTTCGTGATATTTTAATCTCGTTATTGTAAGAAATGCCTTGCCACAAACAGAGCAAACAAACGGACGATAGTCATTATGTTTAGCTTCGTGCTTTTTTAATTCGCCCGTGCGTGCAAATGTTTTGTCACACTGCGTACACTTATGAGGTTTATAGCCAATGTGTCCTGATCGCATATGGTGTAGAATAGCGGAAGAACGAAATTGTTTGTGACATATTTTACATTTCTTTTTCTTTTTTAAATGTACATCCTTAATATGCGCTTGTAAAACATCGTAGCGTGAAAAACTTTTGTTACAAGCGCTACAATTAAAGGGTCCTTGTAAGGAAATCACAATTTCCTTATTTTCTGGATGCTTTGACCTCTGATGGATTTTTAACCCAAATATAGTTCCAAATCTAATGTTACAAGCTTGGCAAATAATTTCGGTATTTTTGCTTGACCCGGAAGAATTCTCTTGCGATGCAGATGGGGATGCATTTTTCATTACATTACGGCTGAAACTCTCACTACTTAATATTCTGTGGAAACTTAGATCCCTGGTCGAAACAAAAACTTTAAAGCAAATATTACACCGGGTTTGTTGTTTTATAGTATTTCCTAAGCAAGGAATTGGAATATTCATGTCATGCACAAACTTCATGTGAATTGACAATTTTTGAGGAGAATTAAATCTTGTTGAGCAAAATTTACAGTCATAGAACTTAACACACTGATCGCAGAATTTCCTCAAGTGAAAAGAAAGTGCTTGCATAGTTTCAAACAATTTGTCGCATTTTCGGCAAACGTAGTTGAAGAAGCGTTGCTCATAACTTTCCAAAGTAATGGAATGAATTTCAAAACTGTGTTTCTTGAGTAAGTCATAGTGTTGAAAAGTCAATTCACATTCTGTGCAGTTGAATAAACAATTTACAGGAACAGGTTCTTCGTGGATATTTGGAGCACTTTGGCGCACACAATTAACATATTTTTCATAATGCGCTTTTTCGCAATGTTGCTTGAGATCGTCTTTTTTAAGGAAATCTTCTTCGCATTCACTGCAACTGTTTCGATTCTTATTTCTATTTTTCTTTACGTCAATGTTAGCCATAATTTTTGTAGAATCTCGCTGAAGGAATGGTAAATTATCGTTTGTTGGAGGTTGTTCGTTTGTAATTATTTCAAATACTATAAAAATGTGTAATAGAAAACATTATATACCAGTATTTTGCAAGGAAATAATCGTAATGTATTAAAGAGCAAATGATTTTAAAAAAAACGAGCTATGGTTATTTATTCTTACCAATACTATCATCTCTATTCGATTGAGAAATATCAAGTTGACTTTTACGACGTTTAGAGGATTTGTTCACACCATTTATGGAATTTACTTCAGTTTCGGTTTCATTTGATGAGCAGCTTTCATCATTGCCATCATTTTCATCATTGGTACTGCAGCTTAGGAATTCACAGGTCGTTTTTACATGTTCAACAAGCTCATCGTTCGTGGCAAAAGAACTTGTACAAAGTATACAGAAAAAATCACAAAGATGCTGTAAACGACAATGAGTTTTCCAGCCATTATTACTTTTAAAGACTAAGTGGCATTTAGAGCACTTAATATTTTTAAATTTTCTCCTCTTGATACGTCTTGGAAGCAATAGTAGATGACGAAATTTACAATGAGTTTCAAGAGCGTTTAAGTTTGCAAATGACTTGTCACACTTTGGACACTGAAATGGAGGGCTTTCATTTAGGGAATCGTAAGTGGTGTAGTCACATTTCGGACACTTAAAAGTAGTCTTATTAAATGTTGAACTGCGTCTAGTGCGTACCGAATAAGTAGGTTTGAGATTCGTATGGATCAATTTTTCAGGTGGAATTAATAACTGATGTTCTTTTCTACAATGACGGTCCAAGTAAGGTAATAATTGGTAAGGTTGATAACACATGGGACATTGATATGGAGGCCCTTCAATCGCTGAATCATCGTAGGTTGTAAATTCATTGGTAATTGCATTTTCGCTATTTTTTATTCCTTGAAATGGGTAAGAGAGGGAAATATCGGGTGGAAGTATGAATTGATGAATCTTTTTACAATGATCCCAAACCTTAGATACTGTAAAGTATTTTTGGGGGCATTTCGGACAATGGTAGGGTTCTTTGAATATTGTTCCGTCTTCTGTATATTTATTAAATTCAGTTACTACATTATCTTTTTCTGATACAACAGCTGGTTCGGTTTGAGAAACTGAAACATTTGGGGTTTTAATTTGAGTACTGAAAGAAGATTTAGGAATTATCCGTTTATGGTGTTTTGCTAAACGAGCGGGATGAGTAGGATTATTTTCACTTTTTTGAATCTCTGTGGGGTTCAGTTCTTGAGAATCTTGAGGTACATCTACATCAAAGTCAGATATGTTCTCGTCAATATTAGAATAGCTTTTTTCTTCCCCTAAAATCGAATTTGTTTCGTTGTCATCCTCCTCGCTCTTTATTTCTACAAGAGAGTCCTCAGTTACAGATTCAATGTCTTCATCTTCAAGTTTGATTTTGCAGTGTCTTCAATGTCTTGATATTTATGTTGAATTGCTTTGGATAATAAATTGTCTAATGTTGACCATTCATTAAATGCTTTCTGGGCCTTGTATACTTCCTGAAACATTGAGTCACATTTTCCGCAAAATGCAAAATTCTGAACAAATATTTGGATTAATTCCTCAGATGGTTCCAACGGATCATCTAACACATTTATGAAATATGATTGGATGTTTGCAACCAATTGGATACTAGGTATTTTGTATACAAAGGAAACAGCATCAACAATTGATTGATTTCCTGTCATATTTGGTCCGTACGTTGACACTTTGCTGACTTTTTGTTTTCTTCTGTTGATTCGACAGGAACAATTAGCACATTCACTTGACAATAAGTTTTTCAATTTTTCTTTCGTATGCATTGTGAATTGTGATTCAGCTAGGTATAACACAACTTTTATAGAAAATATTAGAGTTTCAATTCAAATGTCACCCGGTTTCAAAATTACAATCACACCATTCACCATACTTTTAAATAGCGTATATATACTATACATCAATCATACATGTCATACTTCTTTCTCTAAAGTATCTTTTGTGCAGAATAATTTAACAAATCTGAAACTGGATCAGGATCGTTGATGCTTCCTAAAAACCAAAAATAAATCACTTCAGAAATTAGTATTGGACCGTATTTAGGCAGTTGGTTCTAGATGATACGGGTGTTACGGATGTTACGTAACACCACGGGATTACAGTTACCATATTTCTGAGGACAAAACCCGGGACATTTTCTCAAAATGCGCTGTAATTTTGTAACCTCTAGTGAACAACATAATAAAAACCGGGACATATAAAACAACAAATAAATGATACACAAATTACGTGGAATTTAAAGGTATTTATCAGAAGAATGAGAATCTCCTTTTAACTGTACGTCAAAAAAAGCTTTTTTACATTTTTTGAGTATTAAAGATTCCATTTCGGAAGGGGAAACAATGAAAATAATGCACAAAAGAATCTAATATCGCGCGTAGCGCGAAAACTTAGATTTATTTTAGACCAAAATCAAAGCAAAATGCATCAAATTTGCACTTAGCGCGAAAAATTTCGCGATTTTTTATACTTTTTTGGTAAAATGACCTGTTGTATTGAGTTTTTCATATCTTTCTAATCAAATTAATTATGGATTAAATAACCCGCACGAATAGTGGCTAGATATACAAGGAAATGTTTTAAACCACGGACACAATAAAGAAGACCGTATTCAGGATTTGGTATCGAAGGGCGCCAAGGTTATTATAAATGAGAATTTTAGCAAAAAGTTTTAGCTAAATTGAGCCAAAATCCACCTAAAACGTATAAAATTCGCGCGTAGCGCGAAAAATTTCGCGATTTAGGGCACTTTTGTGCCCCAAATAACCTCTTTTATTTAGATTTTAGGGGGAGGATCACGTGCTCTAGTGCCTTGTCGCCTAGATACAGCCTTGATAATAAGTATGCGATGAATCAGCATTGCATTGGTACAAGACTATGCTAGAAAAATGTATTGAATGTATATACACTAAAATTTTACATATTATGCAAACCGAGAATAAGATTACAAATTGAAGAATTTGATTGGCACCTCTATTTTTACACGGTTTCGTAAAGGGAAATGCTATAACTAACTATACCTATACTGTTGTTCAATAGAAAATGTTGTTGGGCTTATTCTGCTATATAAGGTGATCTGTTATTCCAGTTTTGCCGTTTTTATGAAGATTTTTTACCTCACATATATTTATACAAAAACCAGGACATTTTTTAAAAACCGGGATATTTCCGGGACGCCCGGGACGGGTTATCAAAACCGGGAGAATCCCGGTAAAACCGGGACGTCTGGTAACTGTATTTTAATTAAATACGTAACTATTAATTATTCTTCATTCATTTACTCTATTATTAGCTCATAATTTATAAGCCCAATTCCAAATATAACGAGGTAAACCTAAATTGCGACAGTGGAAAAATCCCTTAACTCATGCATAGAATTATATTACGATGGAGGTAACATAATTTAATTAAAAGGTATTGCGGACATGGAAAAAATGTACGGTTATGGGGTTATCATGCAACCTCGTGGGCCGTGGGGCAGCATAGATGCAAATATTTTTTCACGAGGCACCCTGCAAATACAAGTTGTTGTTAAGTATGTAAGATTTTTAAGATAAATAATTATTAAATTAAATTAATAATGATTATCATTGCTACCAGTGGCACCGAAAACAAAAATAAATTCAATGTCTGATGTTGCCATGAAATCGACGAACAAATATATTTAAATGAGTAGGTGGGTGTAATCATTTTAATCACACACATTTTAACAAGCACTTGGCGTCATTTTGATTAGCTTGAAAAGCAGAACAAGAAACAACACTTAAAATGCATTGGTACATGATTCAGTTACAGTCAAGGTTCTACTCAAGTTTGCTCTATCTACTTCTAAAATTGAATTATGACATTTTATCAACATTTTATTGCTATAATTTTTTCCTTCCTTCTCTATAATGCAGGTTGACATCATTTGAAAACAATTTAACATAGGTATGTCCTTATAATATACTAGTGAATCAGCGCCCGCGCTCCGCGCGAGGAAGGGAATGAATGCAAGCAAAATATAATAAAGTTTAAGGCCAGCTGGGCTGGCCTTTCCAGAATCTAGATGAGTGCAAGAAAAATGATTCTTTGATTTCTGAGAAAGAATTGCAATATTCGGTT
>JAQFYB010006035.1:0-12928 GCA_034694085.1 Pogonognathellus longicornis | reverse complement strand
AATTAAAAAGTCATAAATAAATGATTAATGTTCAGGTGTGAAAAAGCTACAAGTAATTTATATCAATGAATGAATAATTAGATTAGGCTGCAAATTAACTTCCTCTAAAATATTGGGTTTGCCTTTGATTTCTTTTCCTTTAAAAAATCATTAATATTCGCATTCAAGGAAATCAAGGAAGTTTTAATATTCTTTTAGAATATCATTTAATATATTCATGTAGGCAGATCAAGCCTAATACATCTATTTAACGGTTGTGCTTCGAAGGCATATTCATTAAAAGTCCATTTGATTTAACGGAATTTTTCATTTTGAAATCTGTTACATTATTTTAAAGGTTTTTTCATTAAAACTAAGTCATTGGATTATACAGATAAATTAAATTGCTTATTATTTATAATTTATTGCATAATTGGAACAATACAATTAAATTCCATTGAAATTGAACTCAATAAAATATGTGTCTTAAAACATGCTTGGAAAATAAAAATGTACTGTGAATAAATAAATGTCGATCTCGGGCACGTTAACGTGAGGCAATCTGTCCAGACAAAAAATAAATAGAGATATGAATTTGAGATTTCAATCACTAATTATCAAACTGGCTCTTTGCACCACTATGAATGCTTGTGAATGTAAATGGATTTGACTTTATAACTGAAATCGAATTATTTCACAGAATTGGAAAATAATTTGAAATATTTAATTATGAATCTACAAATGAATTTATTGTACTGGTTTTTTAAAATTTTCACTCTAACTTTATCTTTTTTGTGGTTAAGTTAATTGTGCGGCATATAATAATTATTTAATTAAATTATTCATTTTTGTATTGTTTCAAAGAATAGTTATTCATAATATACCAACTATGTTATTATGCAATTTGGGTAACAATAACAGTACAACTAGTTATTTTTAGTGTCATGCAAATATGTACCACCATAAATCATAAATATTATGTTCATCATATACAAATCAATTACCGTGTCTATCAGCAGTGGATTTTTTCGTAAAAGTTCGATTTGAACTTCAACTACAGGGTCCATTATTGAAGATTAGAATAAAAATATACGACGGGAACTATCTGAGTGAGGGTAGATAATTAATTTATCTTTTTGTACAATTTATGAGTAATATTTCAAATGTTAATAATTATAAAGTTCAATTAGTAATGTTAAGACTACAAAACAAAATTTACGACAACAAATTTTTAATTGTATTCTGAATTTCTCATTTCTGAAGAGAAAAAGTGGATATGTCTGTTTTGTCCTTGTATACTTCTCGACTATTTAGTACTAGGTTCAGAGTCTACATCATAATAGTCTCAAGGTTTGAGTATATTCCATTTTTCATTGCTTGCCAGCATTTAGAAGCTAAAAAGTTGGATTCATATATGAATTTAAATCCATATAAGAGCAGATACCCTTATAGTTTTGATAGCTTACTGAAATATTGTTAGTTTCTGAATGGTGTTTCATTGAAAGCTGCTGACGTATTTATAACCAAACCGTAGCCCAACTATGTAAAGTCCCATAGCTACACACTTAATAGAATATGAAATTTATTTGGGTTGAAGGTTCTCAACAGCCTTAGGCCTAAACCTATTTCTAAACAAATTTTAAATAATCTGTATGTAGTAAGCAAAAGATTGTTGTTGCAGCTCTCTATGTGTCGTATTATAGTATACACTCAATTATTAAGCATAAGAGGTATACAAAGTCACCTAGCTATATACTTAAATATATTATGGGTATTGGACTGAATTTTGGACAAACAAATATTTGTCAGGGTTCAGCGAAATTGTGTTAGTCTTATTTTTACAATCTACAGTTAAGTGTTGCGTATTTTTGAATCGACAAGGCAAATTTGGTAATTTAAGTGATTATACAAATATGAGCCATTTGAATAAGGCCTATTTATTACATTGATAAGAATTACATTTGAATAAAGAACATTGTATTAAGACACCAATGTCTACTAGAAGTGCAACTAACGATATAATTAATCTTGCTATATATGTAGAAAATTCTTATTAAATTCGAAATCAATAAAGTCAAAGCTCTTGGAAAATTCTTCATATATAGTAAATAAAGTTTTCTCTTGTTGAAAAATATTCCAATTCTGAATATATTCCAGATTGTGTCATTCTATGAATACGATTCTTATAAAAGTTAGCTAGCATCTTGAAACCAGATTCAAATTGACTTGAATCCCATACGTTACTGTTCACACTGTTTCGTCATGTTTATCGAAGTACGATTTTCGCATAGGAAGTACGGGTTTTCCATTGCCATCGTCTATGGAAACAATGGGGTTAAGGCAAGTTCGGGCAACACATTATTTGCACAGTCGAGACGAATTTCTGAGAAGGATTATTTTGGAAAAGGGCGATATGACTTTTATAATTGGAAATTGAGAGAACATTCCATATAGTATTTATATGTTCATGTACAAACTGTTCATGTACTCTAGTGAATGGATAAGTTCCTACTCGGGTACATTTCAATAGCTATTTATCATGTAAAAAATAATTAGATTTGACGAATTGAGTTTTAGTAGCTATTGCAAATTAAACTAATAGGAATATTTTTTGTTAAAGTGTTGTTTACAGACTCGAGCTGATACATAGGCCCGAGAGTTAAATTCTTTCTTTCAGGCAATTCTATTGTATAAAATTACCTCATTGTAAACATATTTGAAATAATATATACTGTAGTTCACGTAATAGTACGCCAGGGACAGTATAGTTAGCCAGTGGTAATTTTTTTATGAATAATACATTTCAGTGTGAAAACGAATAATATGATATGGGCGATATTCTCTTTAATACAATTCATTTTTTTAAATTAGAAGTGTGTTCACAAAGTACGTTCAATGTAATTTCAAATTATTATTAATCATAGTATATTCAATAAATAATAATTGGAATTGATTATTACATTTTCGAAATTTTAAAGTTTTTAGTTTCTTTCAAATAAATGTTATTTCAAATTTTTTTAAAAATAATTGCTTTTTTCTAAAAAATAAAATGTTGATAATATTGGTCAACACTCAACTGAAGACAAAAAGAGAATGAAACAAATCCTGTCAATATTGTTCAAATCAAGCAGACTAAAAAGTTTGGAAGTTGGCTTGGCTTGGGTGCACTTTTAGGTTGAAGAGTGTGTACTGTATTTAAGTAAACACCGCATACATTATATTGATATAAATTCAATATTGTTCAATTCAAATTAAAAAGGTTGGAAACTGGCTTGGGTATATTTTTAGGTTCAAGGGGGCGTACATTATAATGATTCTACTCATTCGTTCATTATAACAAATCCATTGTTCAACTAAAAAACAAACGAAACATTAACACAACAAATTGATTCAGCATATCCTGTACTTACAGCAAAAGTTTTGCCGTTGTTTAGATCATGGCCCGACAAATGAATGCATGGTTTTGTTGTTGAGAAGAAATATTTAACAGTGAAAATTTCAGAAGCAAAAAGTAAAAGTGTTGATTTGAAAAATACATCGCAAAAGCAAAATAGAAGAATAGGAGAATAGAATTATTAATAAAACATAGTAAAACAGGAATAGTAGTGTGGTCTGTCTGTGTGTCCGTCTGTCTGTCCGTATGTAATAGGTCGGTAATATATTTTTGTAAATGCAATATTCACTCATAATCAAAAAATATTTCATTGAAATGTATTGCTATTGTAGTCAGAAATGATACCACTCTACCTCCGAACGTACATGTCGAATTTAAATTTGGTAATGCACAGCAACGTTCAAATCTTCATCAGTGACAATAAGTACTCAAATTAAACTATAAACATCCAGTTGTTTGAATTGTAAATATGGATTTGGAGATTTACATTCTGCTCTATAAAGAAAACAGAAAATTTAAATAAATTAAAAACATTATTACAGTAGTTGATACAGATATAGTCAAGAAATTATTATAGTGGGATAATTCAATAATTTACTCAAATTTCAATCAAATTGACAATAATATAATGAACTGCATTTGATACAACTAACTATATACGTAATATAAGTCGTCTAAAATTTGTTTGTATGATAATTATCTGATATTTCTAAATTATGCACAAAAATTGCAATCACGTTCCCCATGAAAGCGCCATGCCAATTCCATGTTCTGATGTAACCTTCGAATTAAAAATAACTAATAGAGCAGTGGCCGAATTGTTCATTCCAGAGCATAAGAAGTAACAGAGTCAGTGCAGTGCGTGGTGTGCCCTGAAAGTCATTAAGAACGCTATGAGCATGACAACTACAAGAGTAAATTTAAAAACACTTCCCAGCTAGTCTCTTCCGCTTCGATTGGTACGTTTCATTGTAAAAATCCCTGCAAAATTTGAAAGTAATGTAATAAAATAGATTTTCTCATTTTAAAATTTACAAACATTTTATTTGTAAAAATGCACACTAAAACGTTTGTTATTATCAGGCGCGTAGCCAGGAATATAAGTTGGGGGGTGCACCGTAGGGTTGTTTGTAAAATTGTTTTCTGTTAGGGTAAAATTCGAATATAAATCCATAATAACTGTGGTGAAATGGAGTCAATTCCGTCTAAAGCAACTTAAAAAGCATTAAATTAACGCTCAGCGCGATATTTTTAGCACTTTTAAAATTTTTTAGGCAAAAATATCTACTATTTTAGATATTCTATGCATTCTGGGGGGTGCACGTGCACCCCCTTGGCTACGCGCATGGTTATTATTACAAACACACAACATGTCTTTATGACGTACCCAATGTAACCAAAGTTAAAATTTGTCGTAGATGATAGGCAAATTTAAAGGTTGTTCTAGGTTAGCTACATTGTAACGTACCATGTGTTAAGAGATTGTCCATGTTCAGCATTGACGTTATAAATAAAGCAAATTGTTTGTTCCATATTAAATTGACAAGACCATTGTAACATATATGATCACGAGGAATATAAAAATTATAATTTGCTGTGTCTCAAAATTTGGACCCGGTTGAACATTTGAACAAAAAGACGAGGTATCAAGTACATCCAACCAGTGGCGTATCTAGGATTCCGAATTGGGTGGGGCCCAGATTAAGTCACCGAGAAAGTATATTAATATATTTTTAAACCTCAATTAGAAACGGGGCTCAATGGAGAGTATGAAGAATAATTTTATTTAGAAGTGTTGCTTGGAAAATATTTTGACAAATTTTACCCAAATTTGAGTAAATTTCATCAAATTTGAATAAATTTCATCAAATTTGAGTAAATTTCATCAAATTTGGGTCAAAAGCAATTGCTAATACTCAAAATCGCGCACAGCGCAAAAAAGTTCGCAACGTTTGCCAAAAATTGCGCAAATTTAGTTCAAAATCCATGAAAATTGCACCAATATCGCGCGTGGCGCGAAAATTTCTGAGATTTTTTCCATTTTTACGGCAAAAATCAACGTATTTTTGGTGTTTTGGGAAACCTGTTTGTTTGGGAGAAAATACAAGAAATTTTTATCACTTGTGCTCCCTTCCACAGATCAACAAAGTACTCATTTTATTTGATGGTGGGTAGTCTTTATATAGTCTAGTAAACAAGGATAGCTACGAATATCATTATTAAATGAACTTTATCTAATAGATGGATATTATGTGTTATTTTATTGATATTCCACATCATTTTAAAATTATTGGATGAAATTGGTTCTAACTTTTTACAATTGTTTTTCATTACGTAAGAGACACATTTATCTAGTGAATGTTCGAAAAATCTGGGTGGGGCCCGGGCCCCACCATTAAATATGCCCTTGCATCCAACACACGACAAAACTAAGGAAACCAAAATATACGTTTACGTGTCGCAATCTGCTTTTTGTTACAACAATCTCTTTTTTTCTTGACGTTGAAATCAAATACAGAAATTTCAAGCAACTTCCCGAAATTAAAAAGAATTTCCAAAGTGAGGTACATTCCCTCACTAATCATTTTGATTTTTTGGTGAAGTTTACAGACCGTGATGATAGAAATCAAAGGAGTTACTTTTATTTACTGCGCTGGCTGACACTTTTTGGCGCCTAGTTTTATATCATTTCAATTCCTTTCGAAATATATGTTACTATCGGAGAACGCTTCTAACTAATATAGTATTGGCTCCGAGGGTATACTCATAATCATAGCCGTGCTCAAGGGGCGGGTAAAAATGAAATACCTCCGACCCTGATTATTTTGAAATGAATCTGCTCAAATTTTTCGCGCGATACATTACCACCTAATGTTTGGATTTCCGTATTTCTTCTAATTGTAGTCCCCATCCCTGATATCATTTTTGAATAATTATAGCCCCCTCTAGAATGATGTGTCTCAGTTAACTGTTCTACAGGCTGGTAAAGCGGATAAAACGCGACTTTCAAAAAACTGCGAAATTCAAATCGGAAAATCAAATTTGTTATTTTAAAAAAAATAGCTTCCTTCTAATGGTAGCCCCATATATTTACAGCCACCCCCTCTAATCCATTTTGCATGGTTATATCCCGGACCAAAATTAAAGAAGCCGTAATGCCCCATTCGAAATCAATATCTGGATACATACGTGTTCACAACCATATAGTTTTCTTTCCCTAAGTTTTTAAATGAAACTATGTAGATTCAATCCTTAATTCTCGAAAAAAAAACATTCCTTTTAGCTAGATTGTTCTGATATAAAGGAATTATTTAAAGCTTTCACATGATACTCAGGACTTATGAAAGTGCTTTGCAATAATGCCATAGCTCAACATATAACAGACTCTAATGTGGAATCTAATCTAATGTGGAAACCTTGTATTAGAGATTTTGGTCAAACATACTCAGGAACATTTATTATGTATCTACGTATAAGTATACTACCTCCTTCAAAAAAAAATTGTGTACAATTTTTCCAATTCCAACGAAAAATAGATTTTGAATTTATTAACAGGCAGGTAATGACAAATTCATTCATAGCGAACTAATAACGGTTACATAACATTCCATTTAAAGATTAACATTGATTTCAAATGGATCAATTACAATATTTACCTTCATCCGTTGTGTGAATCAAATTAATTTTCAAATAAAATCTTTAATATTATAATTCTTCTGTCTCTTCTTTTTTACAGCTACAACAAACCACAATACTCAATATTGTGTTCTACAATTAATCTATTTTGACAACCTGGCTCGGACGGTACTTTAAAAAGAGTCAACTTCAGTATTTCATTGACAGTCTGTCAAAAGAAATTGATCAAAAATCGATCAAAAAATAAGATTTAAACTCTTCTTCCGTGATTGTCGATCCTTTCGAACCAACAAATTCATAATATTTTGATTCTCCATTAACATACTTAGAAAAAATATCCCTGTCGGTGACATCTAAACCGCTTGTGTCCACCTTCAATACAACTTTTTCTACATGACACTGTTTAAGGACGAAAAATGATAAAAATTGTTTTAGAGAATCTCTATAGGGTACAAAGAGCGAGCTATGAAGGTACACACAATTTCTAACAAGCGTTTTGTTGGGTTTGATTCTTTCCAATACCCGTTCCACTGTTGAGGACATATTAGATGAACTAGCTTGGAGAATAAGATCGTTCACTTCAATAGTACCCGCCCCTCCGACAAATTTAAGAGAATGAGAGATTCTCAACTTCAGTCTTTTGAGACTTTTGGGCAGCCAATTGACATCAAGACGATTAATTTTATGGTAATGCCCACCTAGTTCGATGCAAACTAAATTTGTACAATTTACAAACCGTGGAATTGCTGACGCCATAACTCTTGACACAGATGCTATTTCAAAAGAACTGGGATAATATGATAAAACAAGGTGCTTTAAATTTGGAAGAAAAATAGGTTCGTTGATTAAAGGTGCTATAAATGAACACTGACTTAAGGAAAGTTTTTCAAGAGCATTGGACAGGTGTGTCAAATCAATTTCAGATTCACGAACGACCAATACGTTTGAATGAATTCCAATCGATGCAATCGGACAATTATTGAGCTCTAATGTAGTTGTCTTCATTTTGGACATTTGCCAATTTACGACACGAATGTTGTATCTCAAATGGATTTCACTGGCAGCGACAGAGTCTTTTGACAAATCAAATGTGATGCCGGATTCTGAGTGGCCGCATATATCAATTGACAAACAGTTTTGAAAGTTTATGTAGTCTGTTATAGTTACATTTTGCAATGCTTTCTTATCTTGATAAAATGTAACATTGTCCAATGTTATTTTCGATGGTGAGATTCTCTGTTGTCCAGGGGAGTTAACAATGACGGCTAAGTTTTTAAGAAACAGGTTTTGAACATTCGACAATTTGTTTAAAGAGATTTCCAATTTAGTTGTATGGATATCGGCACCAACAAGTTCCAGTTCTTCCACATTTGTTGCTATTAGCTGGATGAAGGGATCAAAATTGCATTTCCGCATAGTGTCATATTTCTGTGAAGACACTTGGATGGAGTTGACTCGGAGACATTTGATGTGTTTTCCGAAATTTAGAAGAATTGAGTGTAATACACAAACGGATTGGACGAAACTATCCCCTCCCAATTTAAAAGCAGTAAATGGTTGAGTGTGAGAAAAATGTTCCAAGAAATCCAACGGACCAAAATTCGGAGAGAACACAATTATTCCTCGTTTCCTAATTAAGGACTCTGCGAAAGAATTCCAACGATAGCAAACCAAACGATATTTTTTAACATCGTTGAATGGCAGAAAGTGCAGCACACGTTGAATCACCTGAAAACAGTACATTAATTAGAAAACACATAAATGATGAATTTTCAGGTGTGCAAAAGCTACTAATAATTATATCATTGTATGAATAATTAGATTAGACTACAAATTAAATGCCTTTAAAAATTCAATTTCTCTTTAACATTTTCTTAGCATTTAAAACAATCAAATATTCATTAATATTGGTATTCAACGAAATCACAGAAATTTTAATATGGTTTTAGAATATCATTTAATATATTCATGCAGATAAAACATAAGATATCTACTTGAAGGTTGTGATTCAAAGGAATATTCATTCAAAGTTCATTTGATTTAACGGCATTTTCCTTTTTTCATTTTGAAATCTGTTACATTAATTTAAAGCTTTTTCATTAAAATTAAAGGCTCATTAAAATTAAGTCATTGTATTATACATAATATGTATAATTTATTGCATAATTGGAACAATGCTATTAAATCCATTGAAGTTGAACGACTCAATAAATTATATATTAAAACTTGTTGGGAAAATAAAAATGTGCTATGACTAAATAAATTTCGATCTTAGACACGTTAATGTGAAGCAATCTGCCCAGACAAAAAAATATGGATATATGAATTTGAGATTTCAATCACTAATTACCAAACTGGCACTTAGCACCACTATGAATAGCTGTGAATAGACAGATTGGGAACTATGAGTGTAAATTCGCCTTTGAATTGAATTCCGGCAGGCGAATGCAACTTCAATGAATTCACTAAAGTTAGTTTGGGAAAGCGAATACAAAAGGCAAATTGCTGAGAAAAAGAGGGAGAGAAAGAGAGTGAGACTAAACAAAACAAAGTGGTAATGTGTCAGGTGCGGGATATTTAAAACCCTCCAATCCTACTCTAATCCTAAATGTTTGGGCGTTGCTTATTTTTTCTATTGCCCATCGTGCGGGATAATTCAAAACCCTCCATTCCTAAGGTTTGGGCTTTGCCGTGCGGGATAATTAAAAGTTGCCTTTAATGCACTGCATTCAGAAGAGCTGTTTTGAATTCATGCTTTCTGTTGTGACGCGTTCGGAATGCAAAAAGCGAAATTTACTGCCTGCATTCATACTTCCCAATCTCTCTAATGTAAATAGAATTGACTTTATAACTGAAGTCGTAGTATTTCACAGAATTTGAAGAGATTTTGAAATATTTATTGATGACAGAACTTTATCTTTTGCATTGTTAAGTAAATTGTGGGGCATATAATAATTACTTAAATAAATTACTGATTTTTGTACAGGTTGGGGTAATATTTATATTTGGTTTCGGGGGGGGGGCAAACTCAAAACATGAGGTATATATGTGCTGATTTTCGCGCGAAGCGCGAAAAATTTGCGCAAATTTGGGCAAAAATGGACATAAAATACATAAAATTCGCGCGTAGCGCAAAAAATTTCCGGATTTTGTGCCCTTTCAGGGCAAAAAAAAACTATTTTTTCCGGATTTAGGGGAAGGGGATTGCCTTTGCCTTCTTGCCCACCCTGGCTACGCGAGTGTTTTTGTATGTTTCAAGGAATAGTTATTCATAATATAGCAACTAATTTATCATGCAATTTGGGTAAAAATTTAACTAGTCATTTTTAGTGCCGTGAAAATATGTACGTACCACAAGGAGTCAATAAATAGTATGTTCATATAATTCATATACAAATCAATTACCGTGTCTATCAGCAGCGGATTTTTTTGTAAAATTTCGATTTCAACTTCAACTGCAGGGTCCATTATTGAAGATTAGGATAAAAATGTACGACGGGAACTGTCTGACTGAGGCTAGATAATTAATTTATCTTTTTATAAGTACAATTCATGACTAATTATTCAAACTTTACTAATTATAAAGGTCAATTACTAATGTTAAGACTACAAAACACATTTTACCGCAACAAATTTTAAATTGTATTTAGAATAAATTCTTAATACTGAAGAGAAAAAGTGGATGTGTCTGTTCTGTCGTTGTGTACTTATCGGCTATTTTGTACTAGATCCAGAGTCTACATAATGACAGTCTTAAAGGTTGAATATATTTCATTTTTCATTGTGTGTCGGAAGAAGCTAAAAGGTTGGATTCATATAAGAATTTAAATCTATATAAGAGCAGATATCCTTATAGTTGTGATAGCTTACTGAAATATTGTTAGGGTCAGAATGGTGTTTCATTGAATGCTGGCAGCTGGCTTATTTATAACCAAACCGTACCCAAATTATGTTAAGTCCCATAGCTACACAATTACATAATAGAATATGAAATTTATTTGAGTGGAAGTTTCTCAACACCCTTAGACCTAAACCTCATTCTAACCTAAATTTTTCTAAACTTTTAAATAATCTGTATGTAATAGGCACAAGACTGTTGTTGTGGCTGCAGCTGCAGCTCGCTATGTATCATATTATATATAGTAGTACACTCAATTGTTAACTAGCTATATATCTACAATAAAAAGATACAACAGCCGAAAACGAACACCATGTAAAAGAGCCTAAAAAGTCTTTGTTCCAGGTTAGCGCACGAACCACTCGACATCTCATCACCTGGAATATAAATTCTTGAAGCTAAGATTCGTAAAATGAACATGGTCCTATTAAGATTTTGAACAAAATATAACCACAGCCATTAAAATGGCAATTACAATTTAGTAATTTTTATTACCATTTTCATTTTCCTTTCTCAACTGTTCAAAGTTCAGAAATGAGCCCGAGGCAAATTCTATTTTAGGAAAAGGTTTTTCAGGTAAAGGAACGAAGCACAGCTTATTCTCGCTTATGTGCATGTGTGGTGTGCATGTATTTATTTAAAGCATTGCGCATTGTATTGATATCTAATGCATTAATAATCATTTCCTTTGCATGTATGTATACATATATTATATATAGGAATTTAATTTGGAATTACAATTCCATATCTACATAATTTACTATATAGCACAACAGAAAGAGAGAAGTTTTTTTGTTTCATAAATTGTAAATAGTATAAACACTACTAATTCACACAACAATCAACAATACTACTACAATTATTAAATTATGTTGCTGCAATTGACAATTAAATTAAAGTTGGAAGTCGGAGAATGAAGTGCAGTATAATTGTTCAGTCAGTGCTGACTTCGGATTTGGGTTGCTGAGAGGTCATAAATATTGATTGCTACTGCCAGTGATTGTATTGATCGAGGTACTAATAATCAATGGCACATTTATGTGGGCTTAAGTGGCTAAAGCCCCACCCCCTAATTTTTGGACTTTACACTAGATAAAGACAGGTTTCTTCCAAAATACCAAAAAATACGTTATTTCTGCCGTAAAAGTGCAAAAATTAACGTATATAACACAGGTTTGCTCGGGCCCCTCCCAATGTGTAACCTGGATACGCCCCTGCTAATAACACTAACAACTCAAAACTGAAAGCTGTTGCTATTAGTAATAGTCTAATATTACTAAAATTGTATAGGTTCTATGCACAGCATAATCAGTTTGGCCTACTCATGTTATATAGGCCCTACTCCGAATTCCCCAAAAGCTTCTCACCAAGATTGCGAGACAACAATTGGGATATTTTGTTTCGAAACAAGCTATCAATAAAGATGCTTTTCAGTAGTTTTTAAAGAGGGGCGCACGGAATGGCTTGAAATTTCATGGAACCAGAAAATCCCCCAAACTTTAATACGTGATTGAAACTTGCCTCCTGACCTAGTTTGAGTAGGGAAGGAAGACATGATGACCCCTACGTCAGACAGTTATATAGGGTCAAAGTTTGCATTTTTGTCATATTTTGGGATATATATGGCTGTAACATAGACACTATAGGTCAAAACAGGTACAAGAGGGGTATCAATCGACTCCTAATGACCTGATTAACAGTTCAAAAATGCTAAATCTACAGTACCCCCCATTTGGAGAACCAATCTCAATTTACCTCCTGGGGTAAAAATTGCAAAAAAGTGAACTTAAAATGGCTTATCCGTTTGTATTATTATGGAAATTAATTACTATTTAATTAAACTTAGTTCAAAATTACATGTAATTTGTAATTTAATTACATTTAGTTTAAAATTACATTTAATTAGTAATTTAATTACATTTAGTTTAAAATTACATTTAATTTGTAATTTAATTACATTTAGTTTAAAATTACATTTAATTTGTAATTTAATTACATTTAGTTTAAAATTACATTTAATT
>JAQFYB010006034.1:0-12928 GCA_034694085.1 Pogonognathellus longicornis | reverse complement strand
TTCGAAAATTCTAATTATAGCTTTCAGGTGCCCTGTATTGAACCCTTGTCTTTCCAAGTATTGTTGCCATTTCCCCTAAAATGTCCCCTGTAAGCCTCAGTTAGCGCAAATAAAGGTACATACCACTCCTTAACATTCGTTCTGTACTCGAATATTAAATTTTACATTTTTCAATGTTGCATTTTGTGTTCAACTTTTATAAATAAATTATACATTGATAAAGTAGGATTATCCGTGTTTTTCCACATTTTTCCGTATTTTTCTATGCGAAATAAGATTTTTTGGTTCCCGTAAGATACGTATTTTTCCGTTAATGTCCGTAGTTCATATCTCCCGGACTTTCAACCCTGCGTTTAATGTAGTGTGCTGTGTGTGTTCTGTTGGTTCAGGTTATGAATTGTGGCGTGGCTGAAGGAGAAGGAAGGATGGGAGTTGAGTGAAAGGAAGGGAGTCGGATTTGAGCGGATTGCGTCCAGACTAGACAGTCCAAACTCAAAGTCCAAGCGATATAAGTACACCGTTCTCCTACGCCTTTGCTCAGCACTCCGCTCGTCCTCTCGCAGTCAGCTACAGCCGTCCTCGTCCTTCTCCTGACTACTTTCCCTGCATTTCCCTCCGACGGAGTCTCTGCCCAAGTCAATTCTGACTCTCTCATTTCTTTTTCCTGCCTTTCCTCCATTTCCTGCCTGTGTGCTCCTCATCCAACACAATCTTCTCTGGGTATGCTTCCGTCAGAAAGTGCTCACACCAGTACACATGAGAGATAGAGTGAGTGCACAGTCCGCGGTGCATATTACGGGAGAAAGCCCAACAGCCCACCAACTCGGAAAAAGACATCAAACGGAGCTGAGGGGAATAATAGGAGCAACACAGCGTTGGAGCTGCACACACAGGAAAGTTCATTTTGGAAGGGATTGGAGTTGAGTGAGTCGGGTTTAGTTCGGCTGAATGAGGACTGCGGGCGGGTGGAATGACCTCCTTGTATCTACTTACTCGCCTTCCCTCAAACCAACCTTAAATCAACTTCTCCACAGATTCAGCAACAAACAAATACACTCAAATCCAGCTACACGCTCCTCTCCTCCAACAACAACTCTGAATATTTCATTCCAACAACCAACAACAATTCACTCGCCAATTAGAAACGTCTAAGTCAGTCTTGCATGCATTCAGCACAAAACACCTTGCACAAAGTGTGGCAGAAAAGAGAAAAGAAGGAGTCCAGTGAGTGCAGCAGCCACTTTTTATTCCTTCTCTTTTCCTCATTCTTCTTCTTCTACCACCACAACAACCAGAAGAAGCGGGGTGGTGGGGTGATCAGCTGCTGTTGCTGCTTCTGCTCCTCCTCCTCCTCCTCTCACTTTCCTTTCTCCAGTCCAGTCCTCTCCAAACAAACAACCTACTTCCAGCTCCTTCCAGTCTTCTTCTTCTTGCTCTGACTCCAACACAATCCACAATCGACTCTTTTGCGGAAATTGATTATTCCTCAACTTGTGAGATACAGTTCTGCTAACATTTGTTCTACCTACACCCGCAACCACAACAGAGGATGTAAAAGTAAATGCAGTGGGTTACGAAAGCCGTCATTATTCCTATCGTCACTTTCGCCGTTGTCATTCTCGTCACAGTCTTCGGCATATTGCCCTTCCTTACAAGAATCAGAGATGGTAACCTCACCCGCTCCCTTCTACTCTTTCAAACAAATATTCATATCTTTCAAAAGTTCATGTACACACACACAATAATAACATCATGAAAATATTCATAACATTTTGCTATTCTTTTCAGAGGAGCGAGCAAATCTACAACCAGCTCTTCCCACACCGTCGAAAACCTCAAAGACAAAAAGTACATTTTCATTTCTAACTTCATTTCCATAACCCTTAATATGAGCCTTATTTTAATAGACCTGTAAAATCGCAAAACGCGTATTTTTGAACTAAATGAGACATACAATGAGAAAAATACAAAACTCTTGCTCCATGCACCCCCTTTGGGGGCATTGGGGGCAGGGGTGGTTTTTTGTTTTTTGCAGGGGACGTTGCAGAAAATTCAAATTTCCACCAAAATTTATGGGGCTAATTTTAGAAAATGCACAGATGTGTCAAAATAGTCGGAATTTTTGTTATAAAATTTTAGTATTTAAAAAAAAACTTCAAATTTTGAAACTGTAATTTTGCTAAGAAAAATTATTTTCGAAAAACCAACTTCACAGGATGAAACACCATGTAAACCAACGTGTTTTGACGCCAATGTCAACAATTGACCTTATGACCTTCTAAGGTTTTGTAAATACGCTCAATCAAAATATACTAAAATGGTCAGAATAATGATCTTTAATTGTAATTTCAGTAAATAAGTTACATATGGACCCAAAATTATGCATATAAGTTCACCAAGGTTAAAGGTCACATAGTTACATTTTGGCAATACTTGCACAACTTTTTCATTTCTCAAGCAAAATCGACGAGACTAATTTTAGAAAATGCACATATATGTATACTACACTGTCAAAATAGTCGGATTTTTTTATATTAGTATTTTAAAAAAATGCACCATTTGTCGCTATAATATACTCAAATGAAATAATGAACAAAATAATTGGCTGGTAGTATTAGTGTATGTAGTCATTCTAAGGTTTTTGTACAGTTCACACTAGTTGCAGTGCAATCCAAAGTCAAGTTATGCAGAAAATAAATGAATTAATAAAACAAACACATCCTCTACAGATTACATATTGCAGCAACTCGCAAGTCAGGCGCCAGCCTGACTAAGGGCAAAGATCATCAGATTGAGTCTGATGGGGAATAGCAGTATACACATGTTATGCTGAATTGGTTATATTATTATACAAATGAAGTTCATGGTAATGGCTATTCATGACATGACACAAGAAAATCAACTTTGAGTTTTGAACCGTCATTCTTGCCATGACCTAACGCTATCGTAAATTACGATAGAGTACATTGCGATTCGTAATATTTTAACTTATAATAAGCCATTCAATGTACAGAATGTTGATTAAGTCGCGCCAACTTTTCAAAGTAAAATATCTCATGAACTAATAGGAATTATGAAATGCGATTAATATCAATCGAAAGAGGATGAATCAACAATCATTTTCCTGTATGCGTTGTTTAACTTTGGTAATGTAATACGGTCGGAACAAGGCTTCATATAGAATGGTCCTCAACCATGTTAAAATGCACTTCACAATATCACAATAATATTTTTAATTCATACACCGGACCAAATTATGAATTGAGATTAATATCAATCGAAAGGGGAGACGTCAGCGGTCATTTTCATGTATGGGTTGCCTAGTTTTGAAAATTTAATGAAGGTGAAATAATTACCCAAGCAAAATGGGTCGATTTCATGTTTTGTTTCTTTTGTGCTATGAGTGGGGAACTTGTCATTGACCCATTTTTCTTGAACAATTATTTCACCCACATTAAATTTCCAATGTTAAGCAACCTATACATGAAATTGACCGTTGAAGTCTCCTCTTTCGACTGGTATTGACCGCAATTCATAATTCGGTCCGGCACATGAACTACGACAGTTTAAAGTAATATCGACTTTCATTTTTACATGGAGCTTCATTTTATATGAATCCTTTTTTCCACTGTATTACATTACCGAAGCATAGCTGCACGCTAAAAAGTGTTGGGGCAGGGTGTTTTCCCGCCCCAAAATATCAGCTGCGTTGATCCACTATAAACTGCTTTGGGGCAGGGCAGCTGTCCCAATTGGGCACCTTCGTTGCCCAATTGGGACAGCTGGCCTCTGCATTGTAATGTAATACCATGGGCAGCTAGCTGCCCAGCCGGTATTCAAAATACAACAATACCGAAGAAATCGACGGCCCTTCCAATAATCATAATATAGAATCAATAATCATATGTCATTCCTATTCCTGCTACATAAAAGAGCTACATAAAAGTTTCAAGTGCGTGCGTTGGATTTGCTTTGCATTTCTCAGACTGCTGTGTGAAGCTCATTATGATTTGTGGATGAGTTTGGAGTTTGGGTGTGGAAGGTTTGTTAATTGCATTTGAAATGTACTTTATGTGCAGCCTCTTCTGTGCCTGGCACTGTGTGTCGCTCCAGTGAGTGTGCTGTGGTAGCAGGGGAGATAGCCAAGGCTTTGGATGAAAAAGTGGATCCTTGTGACAACTTTTATGGTTTTGCATGTGGGAATTGGATGACGAGTCACCAGTCTCCCTTGGGGGAGTGGAGTCAAGCCAGCGAACTCACTTCAGTCGTCAGCCGAAAACTCTTGGGTCAGTTTCACATTTCTTCGCAATTCTGAATTCCAATTTCCACCCACGCATTTCTCTTCTCAGTCACTTTCAGAATGCAAATCAGCAAAGATTTCTCCTCGTGTTATTTTCTATTTATTCCGTTGTTTCAGATATTGTAGCGCACTCTCCTGTGGACGCCTCCGACCCCATCCCTATTCAAAAGGCTAAACAATTTTTGAAAGCTTGTGTTTTGGATGGTAATCACAAAACACGCATTTACAAAATTTTGATCATTCGTTCGACTTAATGAGTTTCGTGCCTAACTTTTGTATTTTCATTCAAATGGAGAGCATGATATTTTGGTTACGATATTTCCACTTGATTAAAAAATACTAACTAAACTTCGCAATACTTTTCAGATTTAAGCGGAGGAGAATTGCAATTAAAAAACATATCAGAAATATACACGAAACAAATTGGAGCTGAAACACCACGCCTGGATTCCGTCATTGCGGAAATCAATCGGGATCTGGGCGCCAATTGCATTTTCCTTATAGCTGTTAATCCTGACGAAGTGAATAAGTCGGGCCGAGACCACGTTGTTTATGTCAGTTCTCTTTTAAAAAATTCCCTGCTTGAAAGCGAGGTGTCATTTAATTGGTTGGAAATTTGGCTTGCAGATTGACAACCCTTTCAATGTTCCTGGAAAAGTCAAGTTAAGTGGAGAAGAGTACGCAACTTACAAAACAGCGTACACAAAGTTTATTCAAGACTCTTGGCATTTAATTTTCCCAAATATTTCATCCGAAGATGCAAAAAGAATCGGAAAGGAAATTGTGTCATTTGAAAAACAACTGGAGGAGGTGGGTCCAATTTATTATGCAACATCTCACCGTCCACTCACTGCACGGGCGTAACTATCAACTATCAGCCCCTATGCTACAACCGCTTTTTGGGCCAAAAACATTGTAAACAATTTATCAAACGTAGCGCAAAAATTTTACGATATTTTTGCATTTTTGTGGCAAAACAACCTCCCTTTATTAAACATTCTCCTTTTGGGGGCCCCCTGAACCTTGGGACCCGCATGCGACGCATACCTTGCTTAGCTGCTATTTACGCCAGTGCGTCCACTCCACTCACCGCTTTTTCAGCTAAAAGTAGGGTGTGAATGCTGGACTTTCAAACTTTCCTTGACACTTTCAGATCAGCTATATTCCTGACGATGACCTTCCTCACAACAGAGAATACTATCACTTGCTCACCCTTCCAGAATTAAACAGACTAACAGCAAACACGCACGTAAATAAATAACATTCATTTCTTCTTATCCTAAGCCTAACTGCCTTTAAACTATTTGAAATGTTGGAAAAGTCCAATTACGACTTCTGTTTTATTTTTCAGATAATAAATTGGGAGCGATATTTCGCTGTACTTTTTAAAGACTTTTCACCCCCTCCCACCGCCAACCTTGAGACGTTTAAAGTTGTTGTTAAAGATTTACAGTACATTAAGCAAATAGGGAACATGTTAAGAAAAACTCTAAGGACATCTCCGAATGTCATAGGTAAAAGTTTCCCTCCCGTTAGTTAATTCCACTATATTAAAGCCGAAAATACACCTCAGATTCCTCAGACGCAAAATATCAAAATTTTGGTTTGTAGGAAATGTTTTTTATGTACTGCTGGCATTTTATATTTATTGGAGAAGAGTTTGGTGGTCTTAAGAAATGATGTTTTTAATTTTGGGAACGTGACTTTTAAACGTAGGACATTATTTGAAGTGGAGAATTATTCTTTGCAATGGATATTACGCCAGTCAGAAATACCAGGACATGCTTCATGCCTTCATTAAAGTTTATGAAAAATCATCCCCACTGCACCACATGCTTCTGTCCATAACTGAGTCCTCCAGGTACTGAAACCCAAGTCTAGTATGAAAACTCCCACTCTTCAAATAAGCTTTAGTATTTAGTTACTAACCAACTTTTCTCTCAGTTGCTCAAAATTAATATCTGGACTACATTTCCTTTTAATAGTTCCAACAAGAAATAGTTAGGGTTGACAGAATAAAGCCAATTAAGCCTTACGACTTTCTGTGTACAGGGAAACAAAATGCTGGTTGCTAGCAAACACCAGATTTGACATGGCCATTGCTTATCTGTACGTGAAGCATTCTGTTCCTTACGATTTGCTGGACAAGGCGAGTTTTTTTTTTAAATACTTTCATTTCTCCACTCTCAAGTACACCTAAGAAAAACTCCTTACTCCTGATTTATAACTCATTAAGTGTTAAGAGGTGTCACAGAGCTTTCGCGGCCCGAGTTCCCGACAGAACGGACTCCTAAGGAGTCAACATGGTGAAAAAAACGCTAATTGTCTGCTTGCTTTTCTTTCACCTTATTGCAGACGGTTAATTGTGAAATCAATTTTAAGTAACTTTGAACAAGCATTTCGCTTGAAATGATAAAAATTCAGAACAAGGTTTAAAGTGCCAAAATTCATTTTTTATTTTACGTTATTTGAGATAGTGAAAGAGGGGCCACGGATTGGATTGAAATCCATGGACCCAGAAAACCCCCTAAACTTTAATATGTGATTGATACTTGCCTCCTGACCTAGTTTGGGTAGGAAGACCCGATGACGCCCAGGTCACCCAGTTATAAAGGATCAAAGTTTGCATTTTTGTCATTATATATGTATACAGGGTGTTGATTTAAGTAAGGTTTCAAACATTCCAAACTAACTTTTCAAACTGGAATATCGCATGAACCAATAGAAATTATGAAATGCTATCAATATCAATCGAAAGAGGATGAATCAACAATCATTTTTGTATATGGGTTGTTTAACTTCGGTGATTTAATACGGTCGGAACAAGGCTTCATATAAAATGGTCCTCCACCATGTTAGCATGATACGGTAGAACCCCATTCTGGATGTGACGTAAACGTCACATCCAGAATGGGGTTCTACCGCATTTATACTTAGGTACTAATTATTTGGGGACTCACATAAATACACCACTTTTGACCCCGAAATGATGTCTTGTAATGGTAGCAATGGTTTCCCGTACTAATACGCATAACCCATTTCAAGTTCACTTGTTTGAAATTTTTACCCCTGGAGGTGCATTGAGATTGGTTCTCCAAACGGATGGTATTGTAGATTTAGCGATATTAAACTGTCCGTCAGGTCATTAGGAGTCGATTGATACCTTATATGTACCTGTTTTGACCTATATTGTCTATTTTACAGCTCTATATATTTAAAAACGGACAACAATGCAAACTTTGACCCTATATAACTGGGTGACCTGGGCGTCATCGGGTCTTTCTTCACTACTCAAACTAGGTCAGCAGGAGACATATAATAAATTACATATAAAAGTTGGGGATGGATTTTCTGGGTCCATGGAATTTTAATCCATTCCTTGGCCCCCTCTTTACATTACTCGGAATCAATTATGTTAGACAACGCAAAACATTGGCTCCAATTTGGACGTTTTATTCGGTTGTTTTTATTACAACTAACAATAAGTTTGTTAAAGCAGGTTCTTTGAGCTCCACTTCTTAATAGCTCGTCCATTCACAGCTCCTTAATCAGCTTTGCTGCATAGACTCTACAAGATTACAAGTGCAAATAAACCATTCAAAACGGATATAAGTAAGTATCGGAGAGCGTACTGTATAAATGCTGGAACCTTATCTGCAACCTAGGTCACGAAGGGTATAACCGATTGACCCCATGTTTATACCACAACTTTTTTGAAACCCCTAGATTACATCTGGAAAGTTCGAACGAATTTAGTTAATTGGTTCTTGAAATATACTGCAGACGAACAGACAGAAATTGAAAACCATAAAGCATCTCCGACACTCTCCGATACTTAATAAGGAACTTTATAGAGCGAGAACTATTATAGTACGAATATGCCCTCAAGGGATTGGACTTTGAGGAAGGTAAATTGGAGGGTGTTTTTTTCGAGAGAGTGGGGCTTCTCTTGTAAAACCTCAAATTGCTAAGCGTTCTGGAGCAAAATGGCTCTGTAGGCCTAGAATGAATTTTATACACAATTTGTAGATTAGTTTTTGATGAAACTGATTAGCAAGTTTCATCTTTGGCCAACAAAGCCATTTTGCTCCAAGAGCGCTTAACAAATGGATGTTTTACATGGGAAGCCCCACTCTCTCGAAAAAAGCCTCCAATTTACCTTCCTCAAAGTCCAATCCCTTGAGGGCATGTTCATATTTTAATAATTCTCGCTCTATATGGCTTAGTGTAAGTTCCATATTTACACTTTGAAAAGCTGTAACTGATGAATTGTGGCTGATGGTTTAAGGTGAAGGAAATGGTGATTCTTATTCGCCAGAAGTTTTATGATCTTTTAAACGGGAGCAAATGGATATTAGCGGAAGGAACAAAGAGTCGAATATTGGACAAAGTGAAAAGAATGAATGCGCTGGTGGGTTTTCCAGATGTCTTCAACAATCTGTATCAGAACAACGCAACATCCCTGGCAGATTTTGATGCAGTTCTCAACGAATATTACAAATATGTAAAAAGTTTTGACAACAATTTCTTCATTGTCATCTTATTGTCTGTTTCTTATAAAATGGGTTTTTTGCAGCTGAATGTGAACATGAACGAAAACCACTTTGACAATTATTTGCAACTGACCAAGTGGAGCACCAAAGAAAATCTGGCGATGGTCAACAACCCAAAAAATCCAAAACGGTAAGTGCATGTTTTGGAAGAGTAGACGGGATATGGCATATGAAAAAGTAATTGAGCTGAGAATGAATCAGGCTGTTTAATTTTTGGCAGGTGGTTGGCGAGTCCAACTCACATCAATGCGTTCTACTTCTCGGAAGTGAACTCGATTGGTATTGTTCCTTTAACCCTACTTTTTGTGTGTAACTGCTTTTGGAATTGTTTGTGTACACTTACGAGGAGTTGTTGATTGTGCGTGTTGTGTATGTGTTATTTAGTTATTCCTGTAGCCAAACTTCAACCTCCGTTTTATTTCCCGGACATTCCCGTTCAGTACGTGCAAAACATTCTCGTCATTTTTACTCTTAGAATAGACCTTCATGACACACTTTTACCAACCCCCAATGAACAAGGGCAGTTCATACTAAAAACATGTTACAATTGAATTATTCACGACTCTTGTGATTTCAGAGCAATAAACTATGGATCTATTGGAAGCACCATTGGACACGAGTACTCCCACGGACTCGACCACATTGGTATCTTCTTCCTTTGCTCTTCATTCCCCTCCCGGCCCTTCCTCAAAAACCCGCACTCCACTCCTCCCAAATTCAACTCTCCCCACTTTTAACCAACACCTACAACTTTTTTCTTCACATACTAATTAAATGAATCTGAATTTGTTGTAATATACAAATGCATTGAAACATCAGAAGTTACTAAAAAAATACAGGGCCAGTAGGCCAAAGTCACATATATATATATTATGTTAAATATAGGCAATAAAATATAAATAAATAAGGATTTGTAAATGAGACATGTGATGACAGAAAGAGAATTGGATGAGGAAGGGAGACTGAATTACGTTTGGGACAGCGACACTTTTCAGAGTTACGAAGAACGGAAAAAATGTTTCGCTCTACAATATGGTGACTACTCTGTGCACGAAATACAGGATATTTACGGAGAATTATTTAGGGTGAGACAAAATCAACATTTTTTATTTCAGAAATACATGAAATGTGTTTGACAGTGAAAATTCAAGTGAGTAATTCAATTCAAGGGAGGATTGAAGGTATTAATTTAGATTTGTGTGATACAAGATGATTCATTATTCTAATTTACCTCTAAAGAATTGGATTTATTCCTCATTATTTTAGATCAACGGTACTCGAACGTTGGACGAGAATTTTGCAGACAACGGTGGACTGACTCTTTCCTTTAAGACTTATAAAGAGTATGTGGTTAAGAATAAGAGCGAGGGCTATTTGCCCGGTCTCAAATACTCGCCTGAACAAATCTTCTTCATTGCTTTCGCTCAGGTATATATTTTCTTGTTTTCATGCAAGTATTTTGGGCACAAGTGCGGCTTAAGGTGACCTGTATAGGTTTTTGAGAAATCAGTGGGGTTCACTAGGTCAAGTTGCATACTATTGGCAAGTATATTCGGATACTCCAGGCTTTCATCTAGGGCGCTTGAGAGAGTTTTATTTTTTTTAATTCCAGCATTCGCAATCATTTTTTGAATTTTTTTGAGTAGTGAAATACATGGAAATCGTGTTTTGAGTACAATTATTACCCATTTCACGTCAATATATTATGAAAAATGCATTCAAGCGCCTTAGAGAAAAGAACTGGCTTTCGAATGATGCGTTTCACAAGTCTGTAGGTGCTTTCAAAATTGAGTTCTCATCTTTCAAATTTCGTTTTTCCCTACTCTTTTAACATTCAAAGCAAGGTTTGATTTCATGTGTGAGCCACTCAGATCCTTTGTTGCTTTGTTTTGGTTCTCAAACTACAAGGTACATCTATCTGTTGTTCAGCTCGCGCCCATTACAGATTTATGAACAGACCTATACAAGGAAATCACAAAAAAATATTTCTTCTCTTCAACAAGGTCACCTTAACCCAGATAAAATATTGTAGCAACGAATTTGATTTGTTGAAACAATTTTTGGATTAAAATTAAAATGATACAGTTGGCTGTTTTTGGTTTCAGAGTCACTGTGGTTCATATAGTTTGCCTGTGAACAACAAAGATTCGTTGTACTTTCAACTAAAGACAAGTAAATACAGTCCGTACCGTTTTAGAGTTAATGGTGCTATTGCCAACTCTCCCGATTTTTCGTCCGTTTGGAACTGCAGGCAGCCTTCAAACGAAAATATTTGTTCAGTTTGGTAACCTCTAATTTTGAGTTGTTGGTGAGTGTTGATCACGGCGAAAAGAGACAAGGCTTCTTAGAACCAATTCGTACAATTAATTAAAACTAAAAACTAAATACAACTGTCAAAACTTAAATTCTTACTCGTGTTTCAAAGAACATGTTCATGTTCTTGTACCAATAATAATAATATAACCGTTACATCGTAGACACTTGAACAAAACAGTCATTTCAATTGACTTTATTTATAGTACATTTTTTGGTCGGTGAACAGACCACTGTTTGTAGCTGTACGCCAAAGCTAGCTTTCGATATATTCCATCCTTTGTATTTACATTCATGGAGAAAATACTAACATTGTTGTTGTTGCTAGTCCTAGCCACCAGTTCTTGAGTGATGGTTATTGTTAAAATATTATAATGAAATAAAGTGCCAAAATGGGATTTACATACTCCGTAACATTAACATAAGAGATTTGTAACATCATAATAATAATCATAATAATAATAGCGAAAGTCAGAGCATGTAGTATTTAGGCAGATGGTTCTACGTGTTACGGGCAAGGCCGTACCCAGGGGGAGGCTTAGGGGCTTCAGCCTCCCCCTGGATTTCTAAAGTTACACTAGATATTATTAGTATTTTTGTTGAGCATGATAATATTATAGGTAATCAATCTAATCAATCAATATATAAATTCATATATGCTTCTCACCACTGCTTGTTGCAAAAAAAACTAGGTATTAAAATATTAACCATTCAATAACCTTGTTTTCTGTTTACAAAATGAATTTAGTGTATATTATAGTAATGTATCTAAAGTTGCTACGAAAAGTTAAACTAGTACTTGCCGTAGGTTGTATTACTAAAATGAAGTCGATAAAAGTTGCCAAAATTACTGATTTAAAATTAACTGAAGATATCTTCTAATTGTGCTGTAAGTTATAAAACATTATAATACTGCTGAAGATTATTTTTGTGATAATTTTCGTGATAATTTAATAATTTTTTGGACCATAAGATTGAATCACTACAAAACTGTTCGTTTTAGTGCCAAAATGTGCAATCAATCTTAAATGTTCAACTGTTCTATATTATCCAAGTTAAAGAATTTTCTTCTGATGATTTAATGGGTTTGTAATGAAAATTGTCTGGAATTGGAACTTAGATTGTGGATTCAAAAGGAAAAGATGGACCTAAGCCTTTAATGTTACTTTTAAGGAATGCGATGGTTTATATTTTTCAGCAATCAACTTTCTTCTTACTATTTTATATGTCCTTCTTGTAACCACTGCTACCGCAGAAATGATTGCGACTTAGATAAAATAGTTGCCATGTTCGCATTGGAGAAGGACTACCTTAATTTGAAATTAGACCTAAATGTAAATCCTTGTCGAATAATTTAATGAGAATTAATTAAAATGACTAATGCAAGGTTTTTGGCATATCCAATAAATTCAATGTACCAAAAATTAGATGTCGAAACAAAAATTAAGAAAATGCTCATATTTCATATAACATTTTGCAATTCATTCCCAGCTACCCTCCCCCAAAGAGAAATCCTGGGTACGGCCCTGGTTACGGGTGTTACCTTACAACACGGGATGGTTTTACGGGTGTTACGCAACACCTGTAACACCCCACCTGTAATCTATATATTATATATAACCCACAACACAGTCGCCGAAACGTCCAAGAGCAAGCGACTAGGATGGACCTCCCCAATCTAGTACAGACCAGCAGGGTCGTTTCCAAGATTTGGTTTCTGGGGGGCGCCAACATAAAATACTCAAAAAATACTATTTTATGT
>JAQFYB010006033.1:0-12931 GCA_034694085.1 Pogonognathellus longicornis | reverse complement strand
TAATGACCTAATGCTAAAGTCACAAACGATGTCTCCGTTTTGCTACACTACAGAATGTTTGCAGTGGCAGAGCAAAGGCAGATAAAAAACACAAGAGGATGAGTACGCAGTACCATTCTGGAGGGAGTAGTGTGGAGTCCCACTCAGAGAATTATTATGGAGACTGGATAAAACAGGGCAATCCATGCAAATTAAAATTTCAAGGCTGTTTTGCAGTACGAATGCTATTTAACTATTTAGGTTCAGTACATTTTGTCGTGTTGTAGTGCTGTGTCTGTTCTTGTACTTGTAGCAAGTATGGTTAAGTTGAATTTATCGTTAGTTGCAATATAAAAGACTCGGGATTCTGGATATTATTGTACTTTAGTTTATACTGGAGAGCTAGAACTACTATAGGCTCCTAACACTATTGACTAAGTATGTGGATTTTTGGCTTCTGGTTTGCTTGACTGGACAACGCATGTCTCTGTTTCAGGAGAATTTATCTGTCTACTTTACTCTGTACCACATATAGGTACTATATGTGGTACAGTACCTAGTTTACTAGTAATAGAATAGAAATAGTATCCCAACATATATCTCAGTGTAATCGTTTCTAGAAGTGGTAGAATTCTACCTACTAGTATATAGAGTAATAAGTAGGTATACGTATGAGAATATCTATCGACCGAATATGCACATGCAATGAACTGCTACTACTACACTACAAATGGGACTGTATGTTGTATGTAGGAGTAAAAGTATGAAAATAAGTCAAATATATACAACATACCTCACACACTGCACTAATATCTCACCTCCATCCGTCTCGGTCTAGTACCTGTTCTTTCCATGTGCAATTTACTACACTTCCCTACGTATTAGCTACCTGCTCTTAATACACAACGAGAAAATTAGAAACTACCTTTTGGTTTCTGAATATCCAGGAATAAGTAACATGCAAATTGTGCATCGTATATGACCTCACCTTTCTATTCCAGACTGAGGCTATTGGTATAGACGGCAGGTCCAATTCCACTTTTATTGCTGTTATATTATTTGCTCACACACAAACGACATACTACTCTTAAACACGACAGTCACGGCTACAGCCACAACTACTACATACTATTATAGATTATAGTACAACACCCATACTGCATTATGGATTCTTTCTTTCTCGGCTTCAGTTGAATTGCATTTTACATATAGCATCAACATACTGTGTGGTATAGCACTTCTTAGCACCACCAGCTGTACATCAACTATACCCGACAATCCGACTTCCTTCACTGCACTGGTTTCTTTACTTATATATAGACTGCCCAGCCCACACTACGATATGATGTTCATTCTATATATCGTACTGTACTCTTATCGTTGTTGCCACCTAAATATCATTACCTACTTACTCACTCAAACACAGAATTCCTGCGAGGATTTCCCCCGACTTAACTGCAACATTTTTTCTAGCACTATTACTACCACTAAAACGGAATCCATGTTCGTATGTACTTTTACCAAGAAAACAAGCAAACTTCCAGCTAGTTTATCGCTTAAAGCATAAAGGGATTGTATTTTTTGTTTATGCTATTATATTATCCATGAGTTAGAAGAATATACAAACAGAGTGAGGAAAATAAAGGAGTTTCTCCGCAGTAAAAGTCTTAAAAGTGTATTGTATTTTGTTTACACATGGTTTGTTTTGCAGCTGGATGGATAACCTCCAGTTGTATATAGAAGTGTATGGACAACCTTAAAACTTACAAATAATATCAAGCCCACATATACGTACTTCCTTTTTGCCTTGACATTTTCTCCGCATTTATATAGAACAAATGCAATCCATAGTATTATTATCATCCTTCCAACATGCATATATAGCAAGTGGCCACTGTAATGTTGTGATGGCATGTTATGTTTGAAGTAAACAGTTTTTACCCAAATGTAAATAACCTAACTGAATACGCAGTAGTTGCAAAAATGGAACGCAATTATTTCAACATGTATTTACCGTTCTTTATTCACGGTTGTTGGTTGTTGACTAGTAATGACAATTGTCGTTGTTAAATTCTTCACTGCTACATTCATTTCCAGGATAATACTAATACTAAATGTCCTAGTACATTCATTTTGATGTTATGGTCGAAAATAGAATTAAGAACAATGACTGAGTGACTGACTACGCGTATATCTGCAAAAATGTTCATGATGCTTCATCAGACATTTAGCAAGTGTATTATAAGAAAAGCATTATGTATGTAAATTATACTGTGCGTGTTAACTGTACTTACTATTACTATTGCACGAGGACTGTCATTCATTGACAGCGTGATCTTCTGTCTAAGAATTTTGTGCGTTCTACAAAACGCCTAAGAGTCCACGTGCAAAATAAGATCACCACGCAAACTTACATTTATCTCACTACGCCACTATCTAGCACTACAAATACTGCACTGCTACTACATACATAATGTATAGAGTGTAGTAGGTTGTGTTCGTTTTCAGTTAAGGTACATTCATCTCAATCTCTGCTAGGTATATGTATCTCTGCATTATTAATACTATTTACATTGTATAAGCATACTCTATGTATGAAGCTCTACCCACACACACACTGCGCTTACTTAGCTTACCAACTCAATACGTCTCATCTTTACGTGTTTGTGTATGTGTGAGTGTTTACCAACAATACCTTGTTGCGCAATCACTTTCACTAACAAGACACGAGCAAAGGTTGCAGTTGTTGTTTGTATGGCTTGTTCCTTTTACTTTTCCACCAATGTACTTAATATTGCACTACTATGTCTGTCTCTGTTCTGGTATTATAGTGGCATGTATGGTGTTTTTTATTGATATCTTGAAACACTTATTTTATTACTTATAAACGTGCAGTACACGTGTGCAAAAAAGGGCTAATTACTTACTTATAAGTAAACTTTTTATTAGTTTGGGTTTGTCTCATGTAAAATTTGTTGCAGTAGTGTCAGTATCAGAGCGTTAAAACTACAGAATACAGATACGCAAATGGCCAAAGTCTGTTTAGGGGATTTAGCGTATGCTGATACGATGCCGATACGCACACAGTGTCAGTAGCATAAGGGCAATCTGTACTTTGTACTTGTTTGCTTTTCCTAAGAGCTAAATGGGGTTTAGCGGAGCAGACACTCAGACAGTTATTTGTTTAGGTGACCTATTAGCAAAAGTAAGTAAACCATACCGGGTATCTATGTTGTCTCGGTCATACTGCGTCGTTCGTTCTAATTATACTTGAACTCGCAGTTTCTCAGTTATTTATTCTGTTTATGTGTATTACTAGAAGGACATTTTCTTACTCTGCGTCTCATGAAACTCCTTCAGTTGACAGAGAGAGTTGATCCGTACAAGTTGTCAAGTATTGAGCTGTATAACGAGAAATCGATATCTTTCTTAGTAAATCTATTATATCATATCCGTTCTAGTGCTAAAAGCTTCACTTCACAAAGGCTTTTACTTCACAAACATACAGGTGCGCTCGCATTTCCTTGATGGAAATAGCCCCAAGCAGAAAACCAATAATAGGAAACAAAAACAGAAAAGCAGTATTTCAAAAATGTTTACGTACAATCCATTGTTGAACGAAGTGGTAAGATTTTAATCATTCTAATTTTGGATAATTGCACTTGAAAATATACCAATATACATTTTCAAGTGTTACTTTTGCACTTGAATTTTTTAATTTCTATTTTTGAGTAGTTATTGATCTTGATTTTTGCTGTGCATGAATATATCTAGGTGTTGACGAAAGTCTTCCGTGTTCTTCCTACTCCTGAGTTAACAAACTGTCGCAAAGTCTGTTCCAGATGGAATTATCTCATTCTTCCTTCGTTGAAGCAAAAGATAACCGTGAAACTGTTTAGCGTGAAGCAGTTGGAAGACTTTCTTCAGATTTCTTCCTATAACGAAACAGATGAGTATGACTTCGATTTGCCATTCAACAATTTTCATATCAGGGATATACCACTGGATAATTTACTATCTAGTAAATTTTTGGATACGTATTCCTTCAATTTGACTTCTCTGAAAATAGAATTCAATTTAACAGCTGAGGAAAATGTAAACAATCTTTTCAATGTATTGCTTCGTCCTTTGTCTTCCTTGGAGTCTCTTACAGTATGTAATATCGCCGATGAATTCGAATTCGGGCAACCTCCTTCTGTATTGGAAAAGTATGAAAATGGCTTCCAGAAATTAGGGTGTTTGAAAAGGTTGGAACTTTCCAATTGCAATAGGATATTTCTAAAGGATCTATTTAACATTGCTGGTCAATTAGAAGCTATTGTTGTTATCGATAGAATTTCCACTTCCTTTATTTTAGAAGCATTAGCTTCATCGGAACACAGTCGCACTGTAAAAGAATTATGTCTGACGGATTTAGACGAAGATAATATTGAACCGCTTTGTGATTTCATTGTAAACAAGAAAATGAGACTGGAGGTATTCAAGGTTAAAGAAATCAATCTCAATGTTCGGTCTTCCTCTTTGGAACTGCTATTCAATAAATTAAAAGTCAGTATTACAGATCTTAGCGTTGGAGAATTACTTATTGATAGAGAAATGCTAACAGAATTACCAGTAATGAAGTGTCTCAAGAAATTGGCAATCACAACAAGGAACGGAAAAGTATGCAAAATATTTTCACCAATTGATTATCCAAGAAAACTACACAATCTTAACAAGCTGAGCTTGGATAGCTGTCGATGTGATCAGTTAAACCTGGAGAATTTATTTTCTCCGTATTTTGATAGCCACAAGGAACCTTGTTTATCGTTACAAGAAATAGGCTTCCCTCAATACATGAGCGATCCGAATTTGCTGAAAAGAATTGGAAAAATGTTTCCTTCCATAACGTCTGTGAGAATTGCCAAACCCAGCGACCAAGTCTTAAGTTCACTTTGGGCGACATGGCCCGCTTTGAGCGAATTAGAAATTACCATTACTCTATCTAATAAAAACATCGATTCAATTCTTACTGGAATTTCTGCCGGAAACTGCATGAAAATTATAGGCCACAGGGGCAAGTCAGCAGAAATCGCAGACTTCATAAGAAACAAGAAAGAATCGATCGTGGACCTTAAAGAATTATCACGACTCAAATTGCAAACACTGTATGGTTACGGTAACTTGGCCGAAAACTCCATTCTTGTAACGGACATTACGGGCTATTTCGCTTTGGCAGAAATGACTTCTCTCAGAGATCTTTGCATCGAAACAAATGATGTAGGATTTCCTTTTTACTTTAATATTCAATTTGAAATCCCTTTTTAGATGTTACGTTACTTTGATTGAAAATGATTTATATATTTTGATTTTATTGTATAGCTGTCTGAAGAATGTCGTCAAGTGCTTCAAGAACGTTTACAGCTTACAAATTGCAAAATTGAACGGCCGCAGCGAGATTGGAGTTACTCTTCCATTATCGACTACAACTTCCAATGTTTATATTGGGAAGAAGAATTTTGTTAATTTTATAAAGATTTTATTTTGTTATTTTAAGTTCTTAGTCAGTTTAAGTTCGTTGTGTAATATCGTCGTTCTCGTTATATGTTACACGTGGAAAACCATACATTATACCTCTAACACATTGTGTAGTATTCATAACTTATTAAATGAGCATTATGTAATTAAATAATCTATTGTTAAGCCCTAAAGGGATTTTACCAACTAAGATCGCAGTAAAATAATCATTTAAAGCTTATTAATGTATTCAATCGTTGAATAGTGTATTTAAATCGCTAAAAATAACTCTATGGAATAAATAAATATACAATAATAATTATATTGATGATATAATATATGTATTACGTGCTATATTGATGTTTATCTGTAATTTAGGAACCCACCTGCCTTCACAAACATGTACAATCTTCCAAAACGCTGTCCCTTGTACTGTAATAAACGATACCGTACTATTTCAATAATTGTCGCATAAAATAAGTCTACAGTAGTATGAAATAAATGAAAAACTAAACCCAGTCAAATCTATTAGAATTTCGATAGAGAAAAACTGGGCTAATTATGGCATTATTAATTATACCAGCTTACAGACCACAGAATTACAATTTAAATAAATAAATGATTGTGATTTTATTATGGATTGTTTTAGCTTTTATATTTAAATTACATTGTTTAATATACATTTTATAATTATGGTATGTGACATGATTTAATAAATTATTTTCAGTTTCTTTTCACCCAAATGAAAAGGTTTTGTTCAATAAGGCAAATAAGAGTAATCTAAAGGAAAGAGAGGAAGAGCACAGTAGAGATATATAGTACAAATTATTTTCCAAATTCTTGATATTTTAACGCATGAAATGAAAATATTGGAATCATGACTTGCTAACATTTAAGTTTTAATAGTCTTCACAACGAACGTATGCACTACATCATACACTAAATGCCACATGGAAATGGAACTCACAAATGTGAATAAAAAACCTAGCATAATAAATATCATATGTATTACACTCAAATCAATCCTATATAATAAGATATTGTATTAATCCGAAGGTCCTGTCCAAGTTCCAATGCTTTTCCAGTCAAACTTTTCTTTTTCCAAACCAAAAATTTTAACATGATAAAGAAAATATTCAAAAATGTACATTTCTCGGGGCTCTACGTAGTGAAAAGAAATTACAGCTTCGGAACAACAATTGAACCCCTAAAATTGATTTAACCACACATCAATTAAATATTTGGAAAAATGCGTATTCAAAAAGTTCTCATGAGATTCTGAAGAAAACAAAGAAGCATATAATATACAAACGGGACAAAAGATTAGTACATCACCTTTTCTTGTGGGTAGTAAAGCCATTCAGGAAACCATTTTGGAACATTTCCAAGCAACACCTTATCAGGAGCCATTTGATTGAATCGATGAGCACCAAGTTTGTCTCTCGTATCGACAATCGTAACACCAACATCCACAAGGCAATCGGCTACACAATTAATTACGCATTTATTTGCCATATTATGTATTATGTATAATTATCCCTCTAAAAATTTTGATATCTTAACAGGTGAAAAAATAGTAAGTTTAGTCAAATCCAGTGGCGTATTTGGGGGGCATAGCGGGCGAAGTTGAAGAAGAAGACCCCCCCGCCTCAATGGTTGGACTTTACACAAGATAAAATCAGGTTTTCCCAAAAGCCGCAAAAAAGAGGTTATTTTTGCCATAAAAATGCCAAAAATTTCGCGCTACGCGCGATTTTATTACAATTTCAATTTATTTTGATCTAAATTTGCAAAAATTTTGCCAAAATTTGGCCGAAATTATGAAAAAACTGACGTATACAACAAAGGTTTGCTCAAGCCCCCTCCAAATGTGTGACCTGGATACGCCGCTGGTCTAATAAACTTATGAAATAATATACCTATCAGGACATCGTCTTCCGAAGTAAACTTATTTATGGGACAATTTTCAGTATTGTTAGGCAGTAAACCTTCTTCGACTAAACGTTTCAATGCTTCTCTGCTTAGAACAAATCCTACAATTTTAAAAATTAAAATATTTCATATGGAAGATTTTTTGTTGGAATTTGGACTGTAATATTATTTGCACTTGCCAGCTCCTCCTGCCATAAAACCCAATTCAGCTCTTGGTTTAAATCTTTGACCAAAATAGAGTGATTCTTTAGGATCATAATCTTTCAATAATAATTTAAGATTCTCAATTATGACAAAGGAGTCGTCGTCTGCTCTTAAGAACCAGTCAGCTTTGTCAAGATACTGTTCATACAACAGCTTTTGAGTCGCTTGGGTCTTATGCCACAATAAGTGTCGTCCTTCTGTCCCGTTAACTACAGCTATTGCAGGCAGGGAACTATCTGTATTTTTATATTAAAGTACTGGTATACATATACTTTTAGATTAGACTTTGCAACTTTAAAAAAAAATATATGCATGTAATCTACATAAACATATATGTATAAAACAATGAACATGTGCTGGACAGTATGGATGGTCACTGTGTAAAATACCATTTTGGGAACTGACGAATAACAGGTGGTCACATCGCTTCCCCCAAGTATTTTTAACGTGAATAGCTTTCGTCAAATGATTCTTAGGTGCAGTCATAACCCAACACAAAACTCGTGTTTGCTTTAGCACATTAGTTATATCGTCAGAATTGTCTTTGCCCACATTTGATTGACATACAATGCTGAAAATCACAAAAAATGAAGAATGAAAGATACAAATATTTAAAATTGAATTACAAAACTCTTGATTACACATTACACACATAAAGTACCTAGGTTAAAATAAACACAACTGCACCTTAAATTTTTAGATGACGATTGGAATGCAATTAGCCCCATCATTATAATCACTACTACTACACCTATTAATCTTAGCACGCCTCTCCTTGGGCAAAAATGCATGTTTACATTTCTTATGCAATTAAAAAACTTATTAGGAAATTATTCTTACGCTTACAAGTGTAAGACATTGGAGAGAGATATTTAACTTTATCTGTCATTTGCTAAAATGTGTGTGGAAGTAAATACTCTAAACTCCACATAAGACGAGACGACATGCACCATATCAAGTTACATAAAGAAACGTACCTATCTTGCCTTTAACAAGGGTACTGTACCATCACCATCTTTACTATAATTTACAACAGTGTATGTATTTATGTATGTCCACACCTACCCAGAGTATCAAAATGAACAAAATAAAAGCACAATTAAATATACCCTGCTTCTATGCTAATTTATTTTCAAAATGAAAGCACAGTAGAAAAATATAATTTTTATTATGCTTCTACATTATTATTAGCATCAGAGCAAGTGAATAGAAAGTAAAAGGACAATCAACTTTATAAATGCATTTTATAAATATACATTTATTAATTTGAGTACATTTTTTAATTAAATGTCCAATTCTCCAATACGATCATCTTTAAACATGTAAAATTTGCGCTTCATAGAAGGGCTAACCAGCTAGTACTATATAAAGACAATTTACTGTATGTAATATTTTTGTAGGTAGAATCTCATCAGTCACCACAGGTAAAGTAATACAAAGGCTAGTCATGAACTACCAAAGAATGATATGTGCACACTTTAAATTTTTCCTATATACAGACATAGCTAAGAACAAAGAAGCATGCATCTTTACTTCCGCCTTAGTGCAATATCATCGGGAGCAATGAAACGACAAATCTGAAGACAACTCTTGAGTAAATCACTTAGCAGCTGCATATACCGTTGCAGTGTCATCATTCGTTCCGCAACAATTGCTCCTGATTACTATCCTCGTATCGGTTACAGCTTATTTCTACTACATACTAGTTACTAGTGTGAATGCTTCTGAGAGTTTTATTGCAGACAAATATACAAGTTTTGCATGTGCAATGCAAAAGCTGTATAATAATAGGTATATTTTAGATAGATCGTTTCTATATTCACAATATTTCAGTATAAGGAATGAAAGGGTACATTTTTGTGTTTGTTCTTATGGGGTTTCCTTGGTGTTCACATATAAATCACAGCGTACATAATTTTACCATAGTAGTCCGCAAATCTAAATCCAAAATTCAAACTTAAAATTATTTAAAAACATGTAAAATATATTATGCATTAACAGCTCCAATTAGTTAGAGGGAAATAATTTTTACCGAATGTTTTTCATCTAAAGAGTATTGAATAATGGAGACCACCGAATTTAATGATCTTTTATCCGAGGTAAGAAAACAACAATTAGAATTCATTATTTGCATGGTAAGTAGAGGTTTATTAAATGCTGCTGTAGAGTTGTGTAGTATGTCATCCAAGACAAGGGTTACAAAATTTTGTTGTTCTTAATTGCAGCAAAAACTGAAAATATTTAATTATCTGAATGTAAAACAACGTCAGAAAATTCGTTCTGTGTGTGCACTTTGGAGAGATGTTGTCAACGAAGGTTATGGAATAAGGATCAAAATTCGAAACAATACAAGTGACTTGGTAAGAACAAGTGAGCACGCAATAGAAGTTGAATTGTGTAGTATGACTCTTCCTTTTCCAAGCGGAAGCGTCCTTTTTGCTAGTCGTTTGCAAAATCTCAAGTTCACTAACATTGTTGTCACATACAACATTATATTCTTCCTTAAAGAGTGTCCCTACATAAAATCTCTGACTTTTGTCAATGTTGTCATTGATATTCCAATGGATGATCCTTGGAGTCCACCAGAATCCCGAGAAATTATTTCCTTGGAAAAATTGGAAAGCCTAGAAATTCAATGTTGGACATTTACAGACAGCGTTTTGGAATTATTGACCTTTTTGAAAGAAAAAATCTTATATGGCTCTCTCAAAGAAATTACGGTTATAGCACGCAATCCCCCGGTGCTTCCATTACACACATTATTCGCCAACGAAAGTCTGGAAGAAAGTCATACCCTTCTCAAACTTGTCACTAACAACATGAGAACTCTTCGTAAATTCGTTGTGGGTCGACCTACAGCAAGTACAATGTTTCAATTCCATCCGTATGGAATATTTAATGATGACAATCCTATTCAACTGAGTCAATTAACAGTAAATTCGTATTTCCGGGAAGAATGGTCGGCTTTCTTTCATAATCAGAACCATATTGAAGTATTAAATGTTGGAAGTGTCAATGTCAATCGTTGGGATGAAATTCATCAAGGAATTGTAAGAAATTCAGCCAGCATAAAAAATTTCACAATGTTTGGCTCAACATTTGGCCAGGAATGGGACTGTACAATTTTCATGAACTGTGTCGTACTCGAATCACTCACTCTGGAAATCCGCAACAGTCCTAAAGTTAATTTGAGACTAATTCCAATTCAACTTCATCATTTGGATATTTGGGGACCCATTTCACTTCCGGAAATTCTTTCCATTCTAACTCTCGTCAATTTGAATTTTCTCAAATTTTCTAATTTGGTCATTTCCGGTGCAGTCAATGAACCTGAAGATGATAAAATTGATTTGCCGACTTTTCAAGCCCTTGTTCAAATTCCTGCATTGAGAACATTGTGTTTTGCATCTTGTACTCGTTTCAGTCTCGATTGGAGTAGAATCATCGCTTGGTGTTACGCAAATACACCTCAAGGACTTCAATATGATACACATTATTTCCATAATGTCATCCATGGTGTAAACTCCCCTGATGGAATAACACTTACACTCGCTCCGAGTTTTGACAAAGACCCAAGCAAATGGAATAGAGAACTGGACAACCCCTACGAAGCAGATTCTACCATTCTCGATGGCAGCTCCAATTCCACCGTTTCAGCTCAAATAAGTACCATGAGTCTATAATTTTGTGACTATAAAATCAAAACCCATCTAAAAATAATTTGCATGTAAACACAACTCGACTAATAAATATAGAAAAAAAGAGAAACAAAAACACTATTATACAACGATCTAAACTAGAATGAAGTATTTTTTTAAATCGATTAATAAAATTATACATGAAAAATATAGCTAGGTACTTAATATTTAACTTAAAAGTTGAATTACTGTCTATTTAAATAAATACTAAGCTGATACTTCTTGTTTCAGAGTATGAATACCAAGTGTGTGTTTGGTATGTAATCTAATATCTACTTATGTTTACGTATTTAAAATTGTAGCCGATACAGTGACATATTGTAAAAACATTCATAATACGAATTCAAATTATACAGATAGTGATACAACAAGCGTAATATTTGTCTCATGCTCCCATCAGAGTTGTATGTTATTGTCACTAATATTTTCATCATAATCATAATAGCCCTCAAAGTAGTGTACCTTAAAGCATTTAGCTTATAACATGAGTTATACATTAAATGGCTATACAACTTTTTGGCAATTTAATTAATTCAGTTTAAAACTGTTGTCAATTTTCAACATTTTCTTCAATTATGAGAGCTCCATCAGCCCGACGTCCAATACGAAGTGTTTCCATCTGAACATGCGACGGGATTTCAATTACCTCCGTGACTTTTCTGGAGTTTTGCATACCTCTGCGCACCCGATATCCAGTTACCTGAAAAAACGTTAAATGCGAGTTATGTGTATTAAAATTAATTTTAATGTAAGAATCAAATTACAGGACAAATGTCAGTTTACTGTAACGTGATGTGACGAAACATCGAGCGCAATCTCGTCATCCCCGAAACCCTTCATGTCCACTCTTGTCCAAAAAGCTTCTTTAATTTTACTGGCAGTGGAAACAGTTGAAACAGGCTTAATAGCCTTCAACGGATTCTTCGAGCTGTCCTGCTTATGGTGAAGGGTTGTTATCTGCATCGTTTTTGAGTGAGATAGTTTCAAAGGAGCCTTGGAAGTGTTTGGTGGAGTACGATTTCGTATAGATGCCGAAGCTTTTGGAGCTCTTAAATTAATTAAATATAACATTACGACTCAGTGCAAACAAGGTCAAATGACCAAGACTGGGCGGTATAACGATTATAATACAATCAGTTATTTTGAAGCAACTTTACCCTTTGTAGCTGTTCTGAACTTTAGTCTTTGCATTTTGGGTAGGATTTGGTGTCTTTGCAGTCCCAGTCCTCAATGTAGTCTCTTTGGGAGTTAGTGTGGCAGTAAATGCAATAGGAGTAGATGTGGGTTTGAAAGTGACTTTTTTGTTTCCAGTTTCTGTCTCCTGTATCGAATTTTTGCGACGATTTAAATCGATCAGTTGTTTCTCCATCTGAGCCCTCATCTCGGGACTTTTTACTACGTACGATTTAGAAGGAGGAATACGACCTGTCAGATTAAAATTATGTTTATGATTACCATAGATCGGAAAAGCAGGCAAAAGCCTATCCGGCTCTCTTTATCCTACGATAGGCACATACCGTATTTAGACGTTTCATGTGATAAGAGGCTTATATACAAAATCCTATTGTGCCTATAAATGCCTATTTGCCTATTTTTGGTTTTTAGTGCCTATTTGACCACTT
>JAQFYB010006032.1:0-12931 GCA_034694085.1 Pogonognathellus longicornis | reverse complement strand
AATATATCTAATTTACCTAGTTTAAAAGCCAAATATATTCTTCGTCATAGTATCGTTAACATTTTTACATTGATGTCGCATATTTTGCTCACTTCGCATAATTTTCTAGGGATTGCTTTGACTGCCGTTGAGAAACCGAAAAATAATAAGAAGAAAAGTAAACAGAAGTACAAAGTTTTTATTGAAGATGAGGAAAAAGATGAATTGATAACCGATGTTAAAATCCAACAACTTGTGAATGTAAAAATTGAAGCTACGTGTAAGACTTGAACTTTTACACTCCTTTTAATACTTAGATATTTAATAGAAAAAATATTACAAATAGAAAATATTATATAATTACTAATTACGGATAAATAAAACCAAATAGCTAAGACGGATACACATACACGCATAATTTGTGTTCCCTTTTTCTGTAGCTCCTGCTGATATTAAAGAGGATAAGTCAAGTGTTTGTAATGATGAAATTGACTGTGACTCTAATAATGGTGAAAATGATTTCCAAACTGGCAATGGTAAAGCAAAATTAACAAACACGGCTGTGAATTTTCCCCAGGATCCTTATTCTCCGTGTCTAATGGTAAAATTGACAAGATTACTGGAATACAAATGTGTGCCTTGTAAAAAATTAATTTTCGCCACCAGTCAGCGTGAAATTCGACAACATTCAAAAACTCACCGATTAACTATTTCTCAGAAAATCAAAAGGAAACGAAAAGACGACACTGCCGATAGACGAAAGAGATGTTATGTTTTTGACTGTAATTATTGTGAAAAGAAAAGTTTTACTGTGAACACTATAATCTCTCACTGCCTGGAGGCCCACCCTGGCAAGAATCCTATTAAGTGTAAAATGTGTTCGGAGACTTTTAAATATTCATATGCGTACTATACTCATAAAAACAGGAAGCACAATCCACAAAAACTGATAGCACAGCTTGATCCGACTGCAAAAGGGGTCGTTTGTGAAGTTTGTGGAAAAATCTTTTCCACTAAAATAAAATTATATACTCACAATTATCAAGTACACAGAGGTCAAACTTATCCATGTACCGTTTGTTCAAGAACATTTACGTCAAAAGGTAATATGGAGACTCACATTAAAAGAATGCATTCAGGTGGTGAGGGAAAAACTCATTTGTGTGAAGAATGTGGCAACGCCTTTTTCACAACGACTGAACTCAATCTCCACGTAAATCAAGTGCATAAAAAAATTAAGAGACAGCGAAAGGTAAAGCCCAACACAAATTCTGATGTAAATATAACACATTCCTGCAACGTTTGTTCTCACAAATTGCCAACAGAAAAAAGGTTACAGAAACATTTGCTTTTCCATGACCCTCAGCGGAAGTATGCTTGTGATGTATGCGGATGGAGGTTTAGTCATTATAACAATCTTATGACTCATAAACAAATTACTCACAAGATATATGGTCCAAGAAGCAAGAAAGCTAAAGCCGGCTTATTGGCCGTAGAACTTGGTGTGGTCAGCTATGGTGGTCAGTGATCTTTGAAAGTGAATCTAAGAAATATTCCCATTCTTAAAGTCCATTGTTTTATATTTTATGATTTACAAGCAGAAATAAAATTGGTATACACAATACTATGCAATAATGTATAATTATCAATCTATTAAAATCTAAATGCTACAATCATGACTTTTGTTAATGTGGGTTAATAATATTTCTCATGTCATTTGTTTAAATGTTTGACTTCAAATTGGTTGTTAAATACGACTATCGATATTTTTTAAAATGTAGATTAAGTAAACTTGTACCATCTTTAATTGTGATTGATAGAAATAGTATATTATTATTATGCAAGATTGTAGTACCTAATTTAACTTCCGACACTTTGTGAGTGAGTTGTATTGCATTTAGCAGTTGTATCTGAAACAAAGTCATGAATGATATTCCATTGCATTGTCGAGATCGAACAATGTGTTTAAATAATAAATTCTTTAAATCAATTTAAAGAGGCGTAAAACTCTCTACTAGATTAGTCAATACACTTTGCTGTTATACTCTTTCTGATTCTGAATTATAAATCATTCACAATCACAAAACTGTCTCATTGCTCAATTGTACTGCACTGAACGGTTAGTACCTTACCTACTGATTGCTAATAGTCTAGGTCCAAGTAGTACAACAAAGCGCGCTAATTTCAGTTACAATTCTAGAATGAAAATAAACATTTAGTTTTTAACAGTTGTCGTGTCGTTGTCACTCAGTTTTTTTAACCTTCCATTTGAGCAATTGTTTGTTTCTCCTCTGCAGTCTCTCTATTATAAGTTTTTACAGGTCAGTATCATAAAATTAAAACATGTATACTGTATGTAAAACTGTATGTTGCATGTCATATGTCAGTCAGGTCCACACCGTGCGATCCCACGTACTGGACGTTAGATTTAACGCCATAAAATTGCGTGGAAATCCACGTATTGTACGTCGCATTCCACGGAATTACGTCAGAGACTCTAAAATCAGCGATTTTTGGTAACGAATGTGCGTTGAAATCAACGTATCTACCAAAATTTTTGGGGTTTTTTGGCAATAAACAAAAATCCCCATGGAGAATGTTTTTCATATTTTGCCACTAAGACGAGCACATAAAAATGCACCATTTCACCGTGGGGTTTTTTGTTATGCCTTATACGACCTGAGCTGGAGACTTTTTTATGTGGCCAGAGTTCAGATTTCAACACATAGCACAATCATGGTGCTGTACAATAATGATGGCATAACTCGTTCAACCTTACATGTGTATTAATTTGCTTGTGACGACTTAAGTCGACCTTCTGACACGATTCAATAAGCACTACAGTAAGAATTAATGTGTAATTGGAATTTTGTTCGAAAATGATCGGGTTTGGAAGATATTCAAATTTTCGAAAACTCACTTACCCAGTTAACAGAGTTCATTGTAGCAACATGTGTCGACTAATGGTATTCAGTGTAAAGTTTAGTATTTTCAAATATTTTAGAGCGTGATAGAAGATTTCGAGTATCAGGGGCAAGCCCTTTTCGGTTCGGCCCCTAACTTTTTTTGGTCGCATGATGTAACCCTTTCCTAATTCATCCAGAACTTGAATAAAAAATGTGTTAGGGGCCGAACCCTTAGCTTTATTTTGGTCACATGGTTTAACCCTATCCCTAATTCGCTCAGAACTGGAATAAAAAAATGTGTCAAGGGCAACACATTTTTTATTCCAGTACTGCATAAATTGGAGAATGGGTTAATTTTTTCGACCAAACAAAATATGGGTCGAGCCCGAAAGGGCCCGGCCCTTAAAACATTTTTTATTCCAGTTCTGGATGAATTAGGGAAAGGGTTAAGTCATACCAAAATAAAGTTAAGGGTTCGGCCCATAACACATATTTTTATTCCAATTCTGGATGAATTAGGGAAAGGGTTAAATCATGCGACAAAAAAAAGTTAGGGGCCGAACCGAAAATGGTTCGGCCCCTAACACATTTTTTATTCAAGTTCTGGATGAATTAGGAAAGGGTTAAACCATGCGACCAAAAAAACGTTAGGGGCCGAACCCGAAAGGGCTTGCCCCTGATACTCGAAATCTTCTATCACGTTCTAAAGTATTCGAAAATACTAAACTTTATATAGAATACCATTAGTCAACACATAATCAACTCTTTTAACTGGGTAAGTGAGTTTTCGAAAATTTGAATATCTCCCAAACCCGATCATTTCAGACAATAATTCCAATTACACATTAAAGTTAATTGTAATCCTTATTGAATAGTGTCTAAAGGTCGACTGCAGTCGACACAAGTAAATTAATACATGTGTAAGATAGGATGAGTTATTCCACTTGTACTGTCCAGCTCCATATTGTGTACGGCGTGTAATGAGACGTACAATACGTGGAAAACAACGTATTTTATGGCGTTAAATCCAACGTCCAGTACGTGGGATCGCACGGTGTGGACCTGACTGTATGTTGAAATTGTGATATTTCCACATTTATAAACATTTGACTGTTTCGTGTTACTTACTTTTACTGACTGACAACTGTTAATACATAGTCAATTGTATATGTATATATAAAGAATTTAAGTAATTGTTAACAACCATTGGGTGATGGTTGTGTTGTGTTAAAGTGTCAGAGTAAAGTTGAAGAACAACCGAACCGAGTGAAAGATGAAAGAGAGTTTTCACCGTGAGTGAAAACTGTGACTAAGAATCAAAATACAGATAAATACAAAATAACGTTTGTAATATTATGAATTTTATTTTAAATACATCATACATGGTCAAAAGTTGAGTTGGAAGACAAAATAGACAATCAACAATATGGACTAATATTTTTTTAATTGTTGAATATTAAAATAAGCGAAAAATCATCAATTTGACATGACCTACGAAAAAACCTGATTTTATACTTTTCAACACTATTTTGTATTTGTTGTGCTTAAATCACCATTTTATTTTTTAATTTAGGATGCTATCAAAATAAGATATTATTATATTTATCTATTACAGACAGCACTAAATTGATGTAAAATATTTTGCATTCAAGATAGCTTACGGATGTTTGATTGAACAGCAGTAGATCCACTCGAAAACCGTTGATCATTGCTTGTAAAAGTTCTGATTTACAACAACGCTGTTTAGTAACTCTATCATGACTGGAATTAAAAGTGAAGCCGGACTGAAAAAGACTCCCAGAGGTATAAAATAATACGATTTATTAAAAATATCCTGAGGAATAACATTTGGCCATTAAATGTTAGCTGATGATTTTAATCACTCGTATGATATTCGTGAATTGCTCATTAAAATTAACTCATTAATGAATTCATGCTCACAACTCACAACTATGTTGTGTATTGTCAATTGTAGGCTAGGTATGAGGTTTTACAAAAAAAGTTGAGTCATTTCTCTACCTTCAGTTATTATACCGTTACATAGTATTAGTATATACAATTGTTTTGTTTTTATTTTTTAATTTAGCTTGTAAAATGTTTCTAGATTTTGGATTTGGTAAGGATGGGCGAGATTTCAAAATAACGGCGCAAGGTAGTGAATATAATTTTACGGGATTTGATTTTCTTTTGAAATCGTGATGGTCCGTTCCTTCTGTTCTCAGTATATTTATTCTAGGCTCTTTGGTTTGGGGGATGAGGCACCAATATCAAAATTATATTACAAATGAAAAAAAAATTGTGCAAAAAAATTGAGCTAATTTAAGCCAAAATGAATGTAAAATGTACCAAATTCGCACGTATTACGAAACGTGATATTTTGCACTTTTTTGGCAATTCCGAGGAGAGGGGACTACGCAGTACCTACTCTCTTGCCGTTGGATGCAGCCTTGATACATGTATATGATTTAATAATTATAACTTTATTATTATTAGCTCGAATGATCAAAGAAGAGCCAGAGGAATTAAGACCCAGAGATACTAAAATAAAACGTAAGAAGAAATCAACCTCGTATGATCGTTTGAAAATAATTAGAAAAAAAAATGCTGAACGCCAACGTATGAAACGTGCTCAAATGAGTGAAGAAGAGAAGGAAAGAGAGAGAGCTACAAATGCTGAACAAGCCCGTAAGAGAAGAGCTCTAAAAGCAGAAGGACAAGTAGAACTAAGATCCAAAAGTAATAAATTAAACCGTCCAAATAAATTGTCAAAGGAAGCTCGCTTTCAAGAACTTAGAAGCAAAGATGCTGAACTCAAACGAAAGAAACGTGCTGAAATGACTGAAGAAGAGAAAAATGAACTCAGAGCAAAATGGGCGGAAGTTCAGCGGAAGAAAAGAGCTGCACTGAGTGAGGAAGAACGAAAACTAAAGAGAGCTCAATGGGCGGAAGAAAAGCGGAGGAAACGAGCTTTAATGTCAAAAGAAGAGAAAAAGAAAATCAATGCCAAAAAGTCTCAGAGACTGAAGGTCAAAGAAAATGAAACAACTGATCAAAGACTTCGACGACTAATTTCGCTAACAGGAGTCCATGTTAATAAGAATCCTGATAGATATAAACTTGTGGGCGGCTTCATTAAAAACGCTTTTTGTGGTAAGCACAAATACAGTATTTAAATTAAATTACCGCTTTTTAATACCGTATTTATTTTTAGGCGATAATTAAACTAATGCTTTCAGATATTAGAGATATCTACTCGGAAGTTGGAAACCTCAAGAACAATTTAAAACTATGCGTCGCTAGGGCTGCAGAACATGCTATTAGACTTCATCGAAGAGAAAAACAACGAAAAGCCGGTAAAATGGTTATACAATAATAATATAGAGATATAAATCAAATTTTTCATTTCTTCCATTTGTACGCCTAAAAAATAAAATGTTATCTCTTGGAAGTGAAACATCCAATCTTACTTTTTAAAATACAGGGTACGAGTCTAAGATGTTTATGGAAATATCTCCGTCAATGGATCCCAAAAATCACACTCAAAATCAATTACATGCATCTGTTAACGAAACCGATCCATTATTTGGTGAAGCAGGTACAATTATAATTTCGTAACTTACTTACCCCTTTAGACATGAGCAAAAAAAATCGGTGTCTCAATTTCTAGTATGATAGTATAATATAAATATTCTTCACTTACTTTGTTACCACTTAGCAGTTTTAATTTTTTACACATTTTACAACTTTTGTTTATTTATTTATTCGTAATAACAATTTCCTCCAAAGAGGCTCTACACATTGTGATGTAGACATTCACATAATTCATCCAATATTTCACAACTTCAATTATAGCTTCGTCATAGTGAAAAAATCAGATAATGGAAATAAATCGTTCTAATTGTGTTTTATAGCTATTAAATCTATTAAGACTGAAACTTTTGAAATGACGGATGAGAATGCAGCGGACGACTTCAATTTTGAAGATTTTACACTTTTCACCCACGATTCACCGTCTACTTTTGAGAAAAGCACAGCAGAAAAAATTGATTGCACAATGTGTTCTAAAAAGTTTGCCACCAGTATGGGATTAATGATTCACCAAAAATCACACAAACCTAATCGCAGTGAATTTAAATGTTGTGTTTGTCCCCAAATTTTCTCCACTTACAATTCAATGACGGATCATTTCCTTCAAGTTCATTCATTTCAAATTACCTGCATCAACGATGAAGACAAATCTTCTGAGAAATGTATCAACAAAATCGAGTCTTCTGAGAAATGTATCAACAAAATCGAGTCTTCTGAGAAATGTATCAACAAAATCGACTCTTCTGAGAAATGTATCAACAAAATCGAGTCTTCGGAGAAATGTATCAAAAAAATCGAGTCTTCTGAGAAATGTATCAACAAAATCGACTCTTCTGAGAAATGTATCAACAAAATCGAGTCTTCGGAGAAATGTATCAACAAAATCGAGTCTTCTGAGAAATGTATCGACGAAATCGAAGAAAGATCTAAACACGAATTTGATTTTTTCTACTCCGGACAATGTTCGGTCTGTGATAAAACGTTTGATAAAACGATATTTGGGTTGGGAATGTACAGTGCTCACATAATAAGTGACCATGGTGAAAACAAAGATCTTTTTAAATATTTCACTTACATTTGTTCACTTTGCGAAACGCCGCATACTACTTTGCGTTTATTGAAAACTCATTGGATAACGAACTGCTTAGAAAATTGGAAAAGTGAGAATAACAAGGACAATAAAATAGTGTGTGAAAATTGTGGAATGCAATTTGAGAACGAAACAAGCTTGTCTTCCCACAGCAAGATATTCCATAAATTGAAGACGAGGGTTTTTTGTGAACAGTGTGGAAGTTCTTTTTCCAGAAATAAGACTTTAAAACAACATATTGAAGTTGCTCATCAGGGAGGACCCACAATTCCTTGCGAATATTGCGAAGAAAGATTTCAAAGTATACACCTTTTAAGAAAACACTCAATGAATGTTCATTCGGTGAAAAAATCTTATTCTTGTTCATTTTGTGAACAATCATTTCCAAAGCGAAGATTTTTGCAAGAACACACTAAACTTGTTCATCCATTAGAACAAAATCGATTTCCTTGCGAAAAGTGTAACCAAATATTTAGACGTAAAGAATATCTGCATAAACATAAAAAGAGAGGTCATTGTGAAGAACGCGAATTAAAAACATCAACAATTGAAATTGAAGCTGAAGTTACTTGTACATTTTGTGACCTAACATTTCCAAAGCAAATGTTTTTGAAAGAGCATTTTAAAACTGTTCATCCTGGAGAAGAATTCAGACCATACGCGTGCAAAAGTTGTGACCAAAAATTTAAACGTAAAGATACTCTCCTAAGACACACACAAAGAATTCATTTGGGACAAAAATTTAAGAAAACATCATCAAAATCGAAAACTGCTAAAAAATTTGAATGTTCATATTGTGGCAAGTCATTTCGAAGTAAAGACTCATATGACTATCACGTAAATACTCATACAGGAGAAAAACCCTACAAATGCAAATATTGTCAGAAAGGCTTTGCTGCAAGACCAGCACTAACAATGCATGAAGGCATCCATGAAGGCTTCAGTTGCAAAATTTGTGGGGAGAGTTTCAGTTGCTATTATGATTTAGGCAGACACAGACAAATTACTCACCCGGACTCTACTAAGAGTGAAACTAAGGAAGAAGTTCAGGCTTTGCCAATCAGCAATTTGGAACTGATTTGTGACGTTTGTGGTAAAACGTTTGCAGGTTATCTTTGTCTGGATGCTCACAAGCGCTATACACACGGAGAGAAAAAATTTGTATGTGACATTTGTGGAAACTCTTACAACAGACCATCCTCTCTTAGAAAACATAGATACTCACATGACACTCTCCAGCGATTTGGTTGTACTTTATGTGATAAAACATTTGTACGCCCGGAAAAGTTCTACAAACATAGAGCAAAGGCACATAAGAAGGATATAGAATATGTAAGTTTCTTAAATTCAAATTATTGGTTAGGGAATCACAAAATTTTACCATAGACGCTTGATTTTTTATTTACATGCGTTTATTTTTCTATTAAAGCGAAATAAATAGTCTGAAAAGTAACAAAATGATTGATTATGATTTCGAATTATAACAAGTAGATATGATTTTGATGTTTTTCACATTTTCTCAACAGCCGAAAATTGTTAAGCTGATTCCCGATGACAAATTTTTATCCCGAATGAAGACCAACAATTCCACAAATGCTTCTAATATCGAAAAGGTGAACAAGCCGCAAAAGGCTTTAGAGGAACATTCTAATACACTACCAACAAACATCCAAACTTCATTATCTGCTTATGTGGAACATCATTTACCGGGTATGATTATATAAATTACATCTAGGTTATCATTTGCTAATAATTTATAATTTCAACGCATCCATTTTTATTATGCATTCTCATCAATCAGTAGCTGATTGGATTACTTTAGTTAATGAATGTTCTTAACATTTTTTAATTCTTTGGTATTGCATAGAATTATTGGATGCCTCAAATGTAAGCTGGGAACAGGGAAATTCTCCAGATGCGGGTCACTATTCCCCTGAAATGGAACTTGATCATGAAGAAATTGTGAATGATATTGGAATTCCTCAGAATCGAAATACGGAATTGCAAAATAAAACGTTACACACGCCATGTAATATAGGGAGAGATTCCACCTTTAATTATCATTCAGTTTTTGGTGCAATTACTGAAGTTCGTCATTCTGATCACTCCTCAAATTTCATTGACTTTTCTAGAGCCAATGTACCTTCAGGTGGGTTTTAACTTTTCTTGACTAATTTTTTTACGTTTATCACAGGTTTTCCGGCTTCAGCTGTTGTAAAACATTTTTTTATTTACAATAGAAACCTTCAGTTCAACTTTCAACTTATATTTCATATCAGATGAACATTAGTCATTATATGTCCTATGTCCTCCTTAGATACCTACTTTAAAAATCCAATTTATATGTTTGACATTTATATATCGGATATTGTATTTTTCTCTCATTTTATATTTCTAGTGCCTGCAATTTTGACTACTGAGAAGAAACCAACAAATGTGGCAGAAAAGAAGAATGAACATACGGACAATATTTCTCTTATTGTACATGATGAAAAAGAAGCTTCAACTGCTGATATTGACATTAAGAAAATAAAAACTGAAGGTAAGTACACTTAGTACACTAAAAACATTTTAATGTATAATAGCTCAAAATATGGTTAAAAATAAAATAGTTTAAAATTATTAATAACAAAATCCAAGTAGTTAAAACGGACGATAAACTTTTTTTGTATTTTTCGGCAGCGCCTGCCTATACTACAGAAGATACTTCCAGTGTTGCCAGTAACCAAAATGATTCTGATATTGAAAATGAGTTCCAAACTGAAGATATTAAAAACAAGATTGTGAGTTTTCCCCAGGATCCATATTCTCCCTTTCTCATGGTGACATTGTCAAGATTACTAGAACATAAATGTGTGCCTTGCGAAAAATCAATTTTTGCCATTAGTCAGCGTGAAATTCGGCAACATTCAAGAAGTCACCGATCAAAGACGATTGTAGCTGCTGCCAAACGTATTCTATCTAATAAAAAAACGAAGCGAAAATATGTCAAGGGAGCATCCAAACGAAAACCTGTACCTGCCAATGGGGTATCCAAAAGAGAATCTGTACCTATCCATGGAGTATTCAAAATCAATGTATTTGATTGTAGTTATTGTGAAAAGAAGAACTTTTCTGCAATCAGTATAATGTCTCATTGTCATCAAGCCCATCCTGGCCTGAAACCTGTTAAGTGTCCAAAATGTCCGAAAATGTTCAACTGTGTAAATTCATATTATAATCATAAAAAGAAAAGACACAATCCACCAAAACCGAAGAAACCGATTGATCCGAATGCCAAAAAGGAAGCTATATGTGAAGTATGCGGAAAAGCATTTCGTACTAAGCAACAAGTGTATGTTCACAAATCACAACAACACAGCGGTAAAACCTTTCCGTGCACCGTTTGTTCACGATCATTTTTGCAAAAAGGAAATTTAGAAAATCACATCAAAAGACTTCATTCAGGTAGTGACGAAGGGAAAACTCATTTGTGCGAGGAATGTGGCAAGGCCTATTTCACACCAAGTGAACTCAAAATACACGTAAATGTGGTTCATAGAAAAATTGCGAATTATAGGAAATATTTCCAAAAAAGACGGGATGGTGAGACAACTGAGACACATTCATATCCCTGCCTTGTTTGTCCACACCAAGCGGTCACAGAAAAAGGTTTACAGAAACATATGCGTGTACACAATCCTGAGAGGACATATGTGTGTGCCATATGCGGATGGCGATATGCACACTACAACTATCTTATGAGTCATAGACAAGTTACTCACAAGATATTTGGTCCAAGAAGCAAGAAAGCTAAAGCCAACTTTTTGGCCTAGAACTCGGTGTGGTTAGTGATCCATGAAAATCAATGTAAGGATGATTCCCATTTTTCAAAGTCCACAACTAAATTAATGTTCTATTTTAATTCGTACAATCAAAAATTAAGTTGAAGGTCCTTAGTCTTTAGAATTTATTAATGTAGAATTGTTAGTTCATAAACTGTAAATGATGCATTCATTGTAGTGTTAAGAAAACAATTGGAAATATTTACTTAAAATTGGGGTTGATTAAAACTATACTTGTTCAAATATTGATTATTTACAAAAATAAAGTTGTACTATGTTTAATTATGAATGAATTTATAAAAAATATATATAAAATTATTACCAAAGACCGAAAGACCTTAAAATATAATTTTTGTAGTATAATGGGTAAAATTTGGTAAATTAAAGTCCCTCGTGCCTATAAAAATATTTGTATAAATAAACTAATGTGATGTTCCTATAGAACTAGAAAATAAAACTCAATCAATCAATATTCTAAGGTGACTAAGGTCTTTATAACATGCACTTTATTACAGAACGGTTTATCCGATTGAATGCATTGCATGTTGCATGCAACTGAAACAAAATCATGATATTATTCCCTTGCATTATTTGAGCGCTAATTCTTATTATTTAAAAACAGAATTTCATCTGCTCAATCTACAATACCACAACACTCAACAGACGGTTGACGGGTTGACCGTGTACACAAAAGTGAAATCAAAATATTTGATAACAATAAAAGAAAAACAAATGCCATTAACTCATATTTTGAACGTCGTTAGTTAAATATCAACACAAAATGTCTTGCCTCTTATGTTTTCAATCGATTTTAAATTTTGACATTTTGGACACTGGAACACCTCGAGAATATTGTGAACGAATTTTCGAGAGTTGTAACAAACACTTGAGCCGAGAAATCCGAGGAAGTTTTTTTCAATGGACATATTCGGATCAATCTCCTATTCCCTTATGTCTAATTTGTCTTGAACTTTCAGAAAAATTGACAAAACTTGATGACGAATTGGAGACACATATAGAATTATTCACGAATACAGTTTTGAGCGCAAGAAAGCAAATAAACTTACAACCTGGGGACCTTGATAATAATCACATAAATAGTACAGCAAAATTGTCATCTCCTGGACCTTCATCTTCAACCCTGAAGACACAAGTTGAACCTGTTAAAGAAGAAAGAATCAATATAGAATTAATTAAAGATGAAGAAAATTCATTACGAGACGGATTCTCTGATTTGGATGACAGCTTCATTATTCCAGATTCACCTCCTTATTTGAGTGAGACGTCCAATTATGGTCCAGATTACGTCTCAAGTGCATTTTCAGCAAATACTTTGCCAGAGTTACGTGTGACATTGAACAGTAAGTTCGTATTATTAACCTATAACTAGCCATTTGTATTTTAAAATTATTGAAACATTATTCTAAGCTCAAATTATATTAATAGCCCATTTGCTTTATTACGGTGTGGAGGCGGCTCAAAAGCTGGGAAGCCTAAAACACCTGTGTTAGACGTCAATTTTTGTTCATGGCTCTATATCTCGA
>JAQFYB010006031.1:0-12932 GCA_034694085.1 Pogonognathellus longicornis | reverse complement strand
AAAATCCGGCTCGGCTCGTCTCGAAAACGAGCCGGCTCGAAAAGAAACGAGCCGGCTCGGCTCGTTCCCACCTCTACCATCTACGTGTTATAAAATATCTCAAACCTACGTGCATTTAAAAAACCCTATTAATTGACTCTATTTCAGTTTTAGCCCACTGAAGGAAATCTTACTTAAACATAGTTTCCAAACTAAGACGTATAGCCTGTATAGGAATGTATAGACTATAGACTTTCTCAAAATAATTGTATTATTTGTATATCTGTATTTAATTTACTTTTTCTGTATATTTGCTTTTCTGTTTGTGATTTTTTGCTAATGAATGTACCTTTCAAGTAAATTTCAATACTGTATAATTTAAACATACAACTCATAATTTTTATTGGTAATGTGCTTTAAATATAATTAAATAATACTTAGCAATTTGTATTGTTTTATTTATTTCAATTTCAAGTGATGTTACTCATATTCAGTACAAAGAGTACAAAAGTATTATTAACTGACCCTGTATATGAACAAAATAATAGACAGGGTACGTCATCGTCGCGGATTATTATAAATATTGCCGGCGGAGGCGTGCATTAACCCAAATGGAAGTTTTCTATTTCTCAAGTTGGATTTGGTACTGGCATGACATTGCAGTGTGGTTAACATTAGTATGATTTTCAGTTAACTATACAGAATTTATGGCACGTACAAGGCAGTCGTATCCACCTCAATTTATTTGAACTGTTTATTTGAGTAGCAGTTATGCGCATTTGAGACGTCTAACAGTTCAACAACATAGATGGCATGTACTGCTTTTTATAACAAACAGAATGAAGTGGTATAAATATAATTAACGTGACTTGCTATACGATTACGAAGGTAGGTAGAGGGTAGAGTTAACGGCCAGCCGTCAAACAAAAATTATCATAATAAATGCAAAAAATAATGCAACGTTTATTATTGAAATAGAAAATATATATGGCTTGTAGTACTTGACATAAAACAATCTATGTAATTCACATTTTACGCCTAACTACTCTTAGATTCTAGCCTTCTTTCCCCTTTCTTTCACTGTTAAAGTTCCTTCCGTATTGTACACAGGGACAATCGATGAAAAAACTTTCTAAAAATAGCACAACCAAATACCTAGTGAACTAGCACTCTAAGTTTTTTTGTTGATTTTAGTCAATGTTATGCTATTATTCGATATTATCATCCTTTAAATTTCTTTACATGGTCTTGATGTATTAATAGTAAACTAACGATAAAAAATCTATATATTTTTTCAAGCGTACAAAAAATAAGTCCAATTGTTTATATAAATGTCCGCCCGATTGACTCATCTTTTTGTTGCAGTTATAGTTGTCACACATTAACCTAGGAACTCGAAAATCCTAGGCCTCACATAAAGAACAATAGGCCGATTGTTACTAATACAATGGGGCTATTGTCTTTTTGCGACGCCTCAGGGGTTTCCAGCTCCTAGGTTAGTGTGGGACAACATTAAATTGTTAATCCATGTTTAATACTGTCAACTTTATACGACACAACTTTTGAAGTAAATTTATATTAAAATTTTAGTTGCATGATTTAACGTGGTAAATTAAATGATAATTAAAAATTGATATTTTCGAATGATTTTAAAATAGTATTTTGATTTTTTTGCGATTTTTTCTATACAAACTTAAGTGGGGGTAGAAAATCAATCTGGGGGAGGGTAGATTTTCTCCAAAAAATTATACGACGGCATTAATGTACGTTCCCACAGTCAGCAGACATAGACAAAATATTGATGTGCTGGGTAAGTGTACATGACTAGTTGCTGTTGTTGCTGCATAGAAGCATAGAACGAAAAGAAGGGAAGAGAAAAAAGGCAAGCTAGTTTCTGTTATTGTCAGTTGGTGGTTCGATTCCGTATTGTTAACATCAACATCTAGAGAAGTCTACGTCCAGAAAGTGGAAAGTTAAGTCAAGTCACTCAAAACAGAAACAAAAGTGACCGAAAGTTCAGTCGAAATCTGTTAAAATAATATCAAATTGTTGCAAAAATCAACATAAGGTTAGTAAAGTTGATTGTAATTCAAATGGGGAAAGGGTAAACCTTTTTAATAGTTATGTTTTTATGTTTGTACTAATAATATTTAATTTTTTAGTCTTATTCATGATTATTTTCTGTAATGTTGAGTATTTATAGCTTAGATTCATCCTTTTTGCACAATACTGAATTATTATTAACGTACAAAAGGACTGCAATTAATTTTAGTTTATTTTCATTTTAGATTGCTGTATTTTCATTCCGCAGTCAACATAGAACATCAGATTCGGCATTTTAAAACGAGTAAATAAGAGGAAGTACTTCATCTACAAGAATATAAAATGGAGTACTCATTCCGTGTCGCTGATCTTTTTCCAAGTGAAATGTCTTTAGTTGGAAACGATTTGATTCCCATCGGTTGTCCAGGATTAAAGATAATTGGACCTCAGTAAGTGAAAAGTTTTTATGATCTTGTAGGTGTAGTGTAGCATAATTGTTTACTTTCAATTTAGCACAACGGACAATGTAAATGTGTAACCGTCATTGTCAGTACTCTCATTCAGTAGCAAACCTTTTTGGTTACTGTGTGTTAGCTTTCGGCTTTCACCCATCAATCACTTTCACAAATCTTTTAACCACATCCAGAGGGGCCATTGTAAAAATGTTCAACGCAGTTTGTACTCGTTAGAACTATGTACTTTATTAATGTAAAAACAAACCAATCTAAATTAGTAGTATTTGTATCTGTACTGGTTAATTAACCAGTACAAATTGCAGCATACAGAGTACATAGTTGTAGGTGATATGTAGGTGATAGAATAGAGTGTGTCTAATTTTACAGAATTCAATATCCCATGGCTTTACAACTCCATTAGATGTTAAGTTCATAAACATAAACTATATTCAATCAATCATTTAGTCGTTCTAAAGCCAAATAATCAGACCGATTCCATAAAAATTGCTATCTCAAGTCCAGTGGCTAAATGATTACTTGAAAATCTAAATTCGGCTTACTAAATTACATTAGTTTAATTTACGTTGTATCGTAGCGTAGCCGTTAAATTCATTCTATTGACAATTTTCTGATTCAACGAACGGGTGAAATGAATTGGTGTAACTGTACATGGATTTATATTTACTTTTTAGTCCCAAGTATTTTACATACGCAATATATAATTAAACTGTCATACATTCCTGCTATACACTGCAACCTTGCAAGTTGCTGCAACTGCAATATATTGTATAGGGAAACTTGAAACTTAGGCTTAGCGCAATACAATAATATTCCTAATTCTATACATGCAATGGATTTGGCAATGGCAATACAGTAGTACAGTCGTCTCGGTAGTAGTAAAGTAGTTGTGCCACTAATCTTGTTTTCTATTTATATATTCAAGTATTCGTTCCTCAAACAAACATCATTCAATAAAAATACTGTTTTGCAGTTATTTTGTGAATATATGAATATACGTATATATCTAGTAATTTGCTGTTAGGATTAATGTAGTAGAGTAGTATGCGGCTGTGAAATTAATTAACTCTAGAAGCATAATTTGCAATTTAGAAAAGTGGGTTCGCTCAGTTTGGACTGCTTAAAGGCTTATCTTCAAATGAAAAACCAGACTATAGACTATATAGTTATTGTATAAGTAATAGTTTAATGCTTCATTTATGGCAATTAATTAGTATCGTAAGCGCCTTTCGCCTACCTAAATTGCTTTTTGTCTGCTTTAGAATTAGCATTCATTCGTTATTCGTTATTAGAGAAAACAGACAAGTAAAGTCTTTTCTAACTATTTAGTTGAGTGCGATGCGAGCTTCACTTACAATTTGAAGTAGCATATAGGCTACAATTTTCTATTAATTTTGGTTTTTTGGTTTTTTATTTTCTCTGCCGGCATGTGAATCAGTGACTTCTGTACTTTTCCAGAATAACTGAAATATTATTTTCACAACTGATGGCTGTTAGGGAATTAAACACGATGATTTTAAAAAGTGGATCATATCATGAGTGACATTCATTTATATCTAGTATAGTTGTGCAAGCTTTGAAGCTTTGTTTGTTGTTTTTGAACTGCAACAAAACATGCATGCAATACGTTCATCGGGTTTATTTGTATATATAAAGGTATTTTGGTATTTTAGATTTTTTACTGACAGTACAATTAATTATTAAGTTAATTTCCATAGAATACGGAAACTTATGCTTCCGTCCTGATCTCATTATGTGAAATGTTGAGTGTTCACAATGGCTGTGCAATGCAGTTTGCTGTTGGGAATAGCTATAGCATGTTATCAAGGAAATTCAATCTAACAATAAGTTAAGTCAACGTCCTGCCTTTGGATTTAGGCGATGCGAATGCGATGTAAAGTTGTCGGATCTGAAGCATGAAAGACTACATACAGCAGCAGCAGAAAGAGTAGAATCAAAAACAGACTAGGTAATGATAAAGGCTTTTTGGTCCTATGTAGCAAAGATGTTCATGTAGATTATCAACCAAGCGAAGCGTATATAACACTACTTTACCTATTGTTAGTTATTTATTATTAGTTGTACCAATAATGCGTTACCATGTTCGTTTTTTCAAGGCTTAAATGCTGAGACAGAGAGTGAAAAATTTAGCCTTATTCTATAAATGTAAGGCTGCAACGACTAAATTCTACTACGAATAGGAGCGACCATGACCGGCCATATACAGCTCTTCTGCAGTGGAAAATTGTGGTAATGGTGTCTTGTATCCTGCAACAGCAGAAAGGAGTGGAAGAATTTAATATATGTACCAAGCAAACCAGCGAATAATTACATTTATAAAAATATAGTTCAGAATTTAGAAGACTATTATTACTGTTAATTAAAGATTCATGCATTTGGTGTAGTGCTAGTGCTGTGTAACTGAGCGTCTGTAATGTAACACGAGTCAAGTGACTACAACTGCAGTGTAATAAATTAAGTGTTTTAGAATGCAGAGGTTCATCGTTCACACATGTAAGATGCGATACGCCTGCAAGTGTTTCGGTTACTACATTGCGTATGGTTTTAAGATGTGTAAAATGGTATTTTTAAAGAGAGTACATAGAAGGGAGGAAATCGTTGAGGAAGTTGAGTTGTACTCTGTTGGTAGTCAAGTCAGTAATTTTTCTCATTCTTCAGCAGAAGTTTACCTCTATAATATACTTCAGTTATCTTCAGCTGGTCTAACTGGATACGGTTCACGTAAACAGAAACAGTGAAGATACCTAAGTAAAAAGACGGTGGTAGTCAGGAGCCAATAAAAATGATGCAATTGAATGAGAATGGGTGTAGAACTGTAATTCTGTTTTTACGCATTGAGTTCTACATTTATTTTACAGTTCCGTTCTATCTTCATTTCCATTATGTTCAAGGGATAAAAATTTCTATACGTGCACTCTACAACACGTTGACATGAATGAAAAGCTTATTGTTTGCTTGCATTGCACTGTTTAAAAGTAACATATAACATAAATCCAAACCGCTCGGCTCTCACTCTGTCTGTACTCTGTACGCCGAGTACGGATGGATGGGAACTTGTAAAAAGTAAGGTTCACTATGACGTGCATACTTTTTAGCTTAGCAGCGTGAGTGGGCTATACCTTTACCTTATAAATTTAACCATTGTTTGTGCACCTGTAATGTAAACTATGTTTATATGAAGAATGCGAATGTACCTGTCTGTCTGTAAAGTCTGTATTAATACTACACCATTATGTTATACATTCTGCTTCTTTTTGATATCATCTCATAGTCTGCTACGCACACTGATTGTGAGTTTGTGAACTGGCGTTTAACAGTGCATTGCATGGTGTACTGCACTCTGTACTGCACTATGAAATGAAGTAGTATGTACAACCTTCTAGCTTATTCTATTCTATACTGCAATAAATTATGTCTATGTGCAATGCTATGTTTAATTTAAGTCTAAGGCAAAGCTGCTGGCTGCTGTAAACATTGATGCACTATAAATCAAATTAAGGTTCAGATCTTGATTGACAAAAATTGAAGCATCAATCAACCTTATTAAAACAAAATGAGAATTAAACCACAAGCCATCATTCTCGTAATTGAAACTAATACACATACACTCATTCATGTGAGTTAGATTTCAATTACATAGATACGTTTTATTTCTTTATGCCGTTCCAATGTTCGTCAAAGAGGTCATTCTGATTTAGGTATGTTACAGGTAGCACAATGTGTGCCAATCAATAATGCAGATCATCTTCATTGAATTTCTGGCATAAATATTCACAGGATAGGATCGATGAAAAATAATGGTTGAAGGGTTTTAGTATGATTTTGTTGTAAACGTAGTTGGGGTGTTTATATTTTATATTGTGTGTTAATGTATATGCTTTTTATTTGATATTTTAGAAAGGTGAGAGAGCAGATAACAGAAATAATGGACACAATGGGGAGGGCTTCTGCTGTTGCCCAAGGGCTGAATACTGTTATCACAAACGCTGAAAAGCTAAGGACGAGTGACCAAAGAGTTTTTGTAATGGTAGACATTAATGCAAACCAAGTCATCGGACTTTTGAAAATTGGGCAGAAAAAGCTATTTGTGTACGATCAAGGAGGAACACAACATGAAATGAATCCTTTATGCATTTTGGACTTTTACGTTCATGAGTCAAGACAACGTCAAGGATGCGGCAAGTATATGTTTGATTACATGTTGAGACAAGAAGGAGTTCCCGTCGAGCATTTAGCTATTGACCGACCTTCGGACAAATTTCTCTTCTTTTTGCGCAAGTATTATCAGCTGTCTCAAATGATTCCTCAGGTCAATAATTTTGCCATCTTTGACGGATTCTTTCTCTCGCGTGCGGGTGAGTCTATGAGTCTAAGCAATTTTAAAATAAATTATTGTATGCGAACAGTACATCTTTTATTTATTATCATTATAATGTACTCCTTGTAATTAAATAATAAATTACACTTGTAAAATTCAATTATTTTAAAACTTTTTTAAATGATTGCAGATTACGCTGGAAAGAAAGCAAGATGGGGAGGACTTGATCAAATGCCGGACAAAGTGGAGAAAAATCCTAAAAAGACAGTGCTTGAAGACTCCGGTATGTACAACAGCCAACCGTCTCTTCACTTACGAAATGGTCAGCAGCTACCAAACTATGCTCCTCGCAGACATGATTCAACCATTGGCGAAGTTCTTCAGCCAACTAACAATGGGAATCAAAATGGATATCATCAGCAATCAAGGACGATCACCACCCTTAATGGCGGACACATGTAAAACATTTATTTGTTTACTTCACGTCTCCCTATCTATGCATTTTGGTCTTGTTTTAGCTAACACAAACTTATTTATAATATTCCTGTTCTCGTCTAATTGTAATTTTTTGCTGTACGTACGTTAAGTAGAGAGTAATCGATATGTCAATATCAACATAATATTATCTATAATAAGGGGTTAGTTTTACATAATAATGTATTAATTAACTGACTGTAATCTAATCTGGGAAACTCATCCTTAACACGTCTTACTCTGTGAATTGACGAATAATTGATCTGCTTGTTAGCTGTGTGAGAGTGAAGAGGTTTTCGATTCAGATATAAGGCAAAAAATCTTAATTATTGTAGCTGTCGGTTCAAAAAAATTCAATGTGTTGTTCTTTGTGAATATCGGAGAAGGAATAGAGCAGAGTTAAGCAGTCAATCAGTCAACCTATTAGAATATATTTAAAATTTATAATCCATCAGCTTTGAAAATCTTGCAGTTCTCAAATTATCACAATAGTTGAAAATATGACGGGCTATTGGCATTGCCACTCACTGTCAGTTGTTTTAGCACTTATCTTTTAATTGATGATTTTATTTAATGATCCCCTTTTACCAAAATTGTTTACAAGACTTCGGGATAGTGGATTGACGTAATCAAATTGCATTTGCCCTCGTGGCTTGTTAGACTACTTTACTTGGTTGTTATTGTCACATTATTAGTATGTGAACATTTAGAACGTTCGATATCATTAGCTACCTTCCCTCTCAAGACTGGTTGTAACAAGTGACAATAGGTATTAGAAGTTAATAGACATTACATCGTGTCGGGTATCTTCAATCAGTAAGTACCTACCAAACATTATTGTAATCAACATTCGCATTTTATGCAGCATTTTGTAAATGTTACAACTATACTATAATTTAAAAAAAATAGTGTGTGTCGTCGTCAGTTTCTCTAAGAATATCTGTCAGAATTTATAATAACAATTGATATAAGTATTACATTACAACGTATTATTTTAAGGTTCGATAATGGAATTTCTGACTTTGATTTGTCGGTTGGTAGTGGGTCCGAAAGCTTGTTCATGTTGTGTCTGTGATAATAATATGTAATTGGTATTTATTTACGTTTTTCACCTAACCAAGCAAGCGGTTAAGGGGTATTAATTGTTTATTGTTTTTGTTATGGGTACAATGGTAATAATGGTAAACTAATACCGGTCAAGTTATTGATGATGCGATTTTTAGAATTTTGGTACCCAATTACTTTGATTTATTAGGGGTTACGGTTTCGCAAGTTACGCTGAAAGACAGATGGCTATTGTGCCTAAACCTTCTTGTGTTATTCGCCGACAAGATCAAAAGTTTGGTCATCATCCCCTTTGGTAGTAAACGGATACACAAGCTCTTGGACAGGAGAGGACAGGAGAGACATTAAAAAAATTAATTTTTTTGTATTACAATCAATGTCTGCGTATAACATCAGATTAACCCCGTATTACCTCTGTTTTGTATTGTATTTACCACACAGCAACTCAATAAAGCAAAAACATGAGCTTTAAGATCAAAATTTTAGTTCGCAATAAATGATATTACCTGTATCGCTAATCTAAATTGTTTTTAATCAAACCAAAGCTCAACAACACAAAGGAATTGTCAGATTTTATGCTTTTAATACTTATTATTATCAGTATTTACTAAAAGTATAGTACTAGATCATAAACCTGAATCTACAGTAGTTCAATTAATTTACTCCATTGTTTGTATTGTACCAATTGTATGTACTAATCTCTAATCGTAATAGTAATAATAATGTTATAATCGTACTCGTACCTTGTTTAATACCTCTAGATAGATAGGGAATATTATTAATTTAAATTAAGTATGATTCAATTAATTAACCATCGTATTTTATTATAATATTGTATTGACGAGTAAGTGTAAGTAAAACGGTACGTTAAGGAAACACCTTTATTAAGAAACTCATTAATAAATATTATAGGTACACGACACAGTAAATAACATTTATAAAGAACTGCTAACATCGAGTTACCTTTTTAGTCTTATAAATGTAACACAAGGGTTTAATTAATAATGTTAAAAAACTGTGGTGCTGCTAAATAATTTATTTTTCGTTCTAGTTATCATTCGCTATCCAAGACGTAGTGTCTGTAACGGTGTTATTATTATTATTAAAATTAATTGACTTTATGTGTATAGTTGTAAAAATATTATCGTAGTTATTACCTCGTCATAATATGTTTGGTTTGTTTAGAAATATTACGGTGTGGTTTATTTTGTAGTTGTAGCCGTGCTCTGAAATACACATTAAACATTTAAAATTACTTGAATGTTGAATAATTAATTAATCACAATTATTTGATTTTTTTTAAAGAATATTATAATTATTTATTATATACATGACTTATAAGCTAGTTGTGTAATGAAATATTGAATAGGGATTTATTGTTCTGTTTTTAGAGCGAAGTAATTGAATTCTATACAATTCATCATGACAGTTACAAAGTGCGATTTTGAGTAATTATAGTATTGTTAGGTTTTTATGGATAATAATTTTAGTCGTAATAGGATTTTTTTATTAGCACAGCAGCTATAGAAGCTATGTATAATATTATTTTCTTCTGCAAATCCCCCGTGTTGCAGTATGCTGTATACGCTAATTTATTGCCTGAATCTCGACAGTAATGTAATTCATTGAATACGCGAAGACTGACAGTTTTGTGAGGTCGATGTTATTTAACAATCAAAATCAGATGAATTGGGTAGTACTGCACAACAATTTTTGAACAACGCTTTGTGTTATGATCAATATAATGATAATGGTACTCGATTAAATATGAAACAGTCCTATTACAAGTTAAATATTTAAGATAATACGATAATATGAAATTGTAGTTCGTCAGTGACATGTCAGCGCAGCAATAATTTTAGGCATGTAAAAGAAGGTAGTTCTAAATACTTAAAAAAAGCTACAGCTACTGCCGAAACTAAACTATCTACTATATACTCTAAAAATATACCACCGATATCTATCGGTCCGAAATATTTAACTGCAACCGTGTAATATGACTAGATCCAACCGAATGTATCAAAATGTAATTAGTTAATTAAAATTAATGTCATAGAATAATTTATATTATATTAAATAATAAGAGATTTTGTTTTTGTGTCTGTCTCATCCAGTAGCACTGACTGGATTGGTCAGGTTTTTGAAAAGGGAAATGAAAATGCACTACATAATTATAAAGACATTTTATTTATAATATTATACACGTACCCTGTAGCCTTCAAATGCAATATATAATATTTGCACACATGGTAAGGTAAAAGGTAATAAAGGTAGAATAAGTGCGAATGTTATTGATGTTAGTAAAACTTGGCTGTTAAGTTTTACCTACACCGCTAATAATAATATGATGCTACTAATTTATTGTGTAAGTTTCAAGTTTTCAAGTGAAGTACCCATTACGACAAAAACAGCTTGATCTGAATTAGCTACATATAATATTTTATTTATAAATTATAACTACAACGCATAAGATTGAAACACGTGGAATCATCTTATTGTAATTATAATCTATGCATTTGATATTTCTCCGTTCAGTAATTAATTTCGAGAATCTGTAACAGCACTTCATTTTAAATAAGGTTACATAATTACAACTATAAAGTTGCGTCTTGAGTTGCGTACATTCCTAATGAGTTAAAATGATCGTTGATGAAATGATAATATTGTATTTTTATGAGCTGATTGTGAACAAAAATATGCAGTTATTATGGATATGGTAAATGAAGGGTGAATTTGTTACCGACAACGAGAGCACTTAATTGGACTGCCAAAACTTTTATTAAAAGAAATCTGGATCCGTCAGTGCAAGATATGAATAGTTATTTCACCAAAAAGTACTTTAAGCGGTTTTGTTTGTCGTAATATCACTTATGAATTTATTTATAACGGATTACTGAAATGCAGCCAAATTATACAAATGATTAAAGTCTAATTTAGTAATGTGCAACAAAAATTATTCTGTATACAATGTTTATTCGCATACCATGTACCCAAGTTACCAAAAAGTCAACCTATTCCTTACCATCCCCCATTTAATTAAAATCAATAATTTTGTATCATGCAATAGATATGGGCATATGTTTTGGTGAATTACATTTTTCTTGCATACACATATTTCATAACCTTGCTAGGAACACATAGTCAAATGGTCGATGTACCTAAAATATGAGTTTTGGTGTATATATAACTTACTTCATCTAATATAAATAGTCGTTTTTAGAACTTATATTGTTGTATAGATTTAGTGTTGCATTCTTGGCTCTTGCATTGCATGTTTACTGGACATCTGGACTGGACTGAATTTCTTCATTAATACAGTACATATAACTTTAGTGTGCAACATCGAACATTCGGCTTTTTAGATTTGACATTTCAGCACACACACATCATAAATGCACGGCTTTAACGTAAAATGTAATCTCTAATTGATCTACGTGTTCCGTGATCCATGTTTTTTCATGGGAAGCCTTACTTAAGGACGGTTTTATAAAGCTCTCCAGTTTATGAGCTTAGTTTTATTTTAGCTTTCGGCAAATTGATTCTTTGTATACACTTGCTACACAACGTACTCGTACACATGGTGTATAGTTGAAGCTAGCTTATGGATATTAAATTCCCTTAACAAGATACAATTTTTTTACTGTGCACTCATTCATGCAGTATTGAGTTGATAAGATTCCTGGTTTGGCTAGGTATATTTTTATCAAGTAGCAAACAAATAAATATAAATCTACTTTTTTACTATACAATAGTTAAAGATCTTGTTGGCTATCAAATACAAATTATTATCCGTTCCTGCCTGACGTAACATAAGATGTTAAAAATAGCAAGCTTTTACTTTCACAGATGCACACTACACTATCGTAGGCGTAGCCAGGATTTGCTTTTGATATGGGTAATATCCCAATATGACGTAAAAACGAAGTAAATTCACTACCACTTTGCACTAGTACTCAAAACTAATTTAGTTGCTCATAATAATTGTAGTCAGATAGGAACCTATTTAATGAACCTACCAATGTCAATTAAAATGTTTTCATACTTTAAATAATATGCATTCACAATAATAATAATAATACAAATTACGTAAACTATTCAAGGGACAAGCAAGCAAAGGCATGTGGGTGAAGTGCTCATAATATTATATTCTATAAATTATAATATGGAAATGTTTACACTAATGCAATGTTATAATAAAAATTATAGACATATGTATTACAAAATCACAATTTGAATTATATAAAATCAATTCGTATTTTAACTTTTCCAATTCTACATGGATAACTATTTCAAATGTCCTTTGCACCATTGATACAATTTTCAGTTATACAATCTGAACATTTTAATAACTGGCACATAGTAAGAAACTTTTTGAAGATTGAATTACAAAATATTTACATATAAAAAATGAACTCGAGTATATACTCTCTCTTTAAAAATATGTAATTTTGCTGTAATTTCATAATCATAATATATTTTCTATACAGCAAGGAAACATCAGAACATGAATATATTTTACTATATAATGTCATGTAATCTAAATGCAAGGCCATATGCAG
>JAQFYB010006030.1:0-12932 GCA_034694085.1 Pogonognathellus longicornis | reverse complement strand
AGAAATGATCTGTCTTTCTGTATGTCTGGACGTCTGTATGGTTATGTATGGTTTGGTGGGGGAAATCAGCAAAATTGATACTTTATAGGAATAGTTTGTCAGTCGGTTTGTCTGGTAGTGCGCTTTTTCCAGAATGGACTATACACGTCATACTCTTACAAACTTTCTCAAGACACACCAACACCTGACGCTACTCAGTTACGCCTGGTTTACCAGTTTATTTTTATTAAGCATTGTTCAAAAGATTCTTTGGGAATTCAAAGAATGGTCATATTTATCGTAACATATAGTTTCGGAGAGTAGTGTCATGTCACGACATTTGTGTCTGAGATCTGTGCGTACGGATTACCAAGCAATTTGTACCTTTAGCCAAAATAGGTTAACATGAATTGACACTAAAAGGGAGAAACTAAGTGAAAAATTACATCGCAGCAACTGCCTTCCACTTTAACGGCACTCTCCTTATACACTGAAAACAATTATCGTGAAACCTGGATTACCTAAGTAAAACTGCTTTGGTAGTTTGTAGCACTGTTTTTATCAGTTTACAAGTAGGTAGTAAAGGAATCAAACGTTCCTTTTAGACTTCACGAGGCCTTACACAGTCACTACCTATCTTTGTGTGTCTGACGGCACGACAACTTGAGTAAAAATGAGGCTGGGGAATAAATTTACTTGTCACACATCTAAAAGGGCAAGCTAGTTAGTCAGTAAAATCGGTTCAAGGGTTATGACTATGACGTCTAGAAAAGTGACAACAAAAAATTGAATACAGCATCTATTTTCTAGCTCAATTTTTTGCCTGCTGCTTCTAGTCGAAATAATTATGACTCTATTGTTTCAGTTGAATCCTCAAAATAGAAGCAGTATGTATTGTAAAACATTTCCAGCCATCTATTTATTAGCAAGCTTCTTTTCATTTTATGAATTGTTACCAAATGAATTACTATTTTTATTTAAACGGCCAAAATTGTTAATACATTGATTATTTTCATTTTAAATTCAATTTTAAAATTTTTCAGTTTACTTTTACTCAAAATACTAACTTATGAGGTCACATAGGATTGCTTGATGTTAGATTATACATTTATTTACAACATTTATACTGCTGCAACGTTTCAATGAAGGAGTACGTAATAAAAATACCTGCATGCCCCTATTACTATTGCACTTTTTTATCCTCCCACTATAATTGAAAATTTAACTTTGTACCAACCACGAGAAGTGCTGGGAGAGTTTCCGAATGATATTCTTTCAGCATGGCATTGGTTCCTCGGAGTTGCTGTACGTACGTATTGTGGGCATCATAGTACTGAGATAAAGTTGTGTTACTTCCTTGTTGAATGTGCTCCAAACACGCATCACTGTAGTCCCGGTACGTCTGTAATGACAAAACATCAATCCGGAACACTTATTAGAACTCGAGTGTGGTGGATCAATCTTAAACTATCATCGTCTCAATGACAAGAAACATTTACAATTTAATCTCACTCTGAACCAAACATTTTTTTTATTTACCCAGCTTTTGTGCATCTTTGTCTTTTTAAACAGCTTTACCCTCTAAACCATCTGCAAACGAATAAAACACTCAACAACTAACTGTGTGCCACAATCACAATTGCAATTGCATCACACAGACATATAAAAAGAAATGATTTCCCTTGAAAGAATTTGCAGGATTACTAATTTAATTAAAACACATAGCAGAGTAAAGAAAATCAAAGGAATTCTTTTCGGAGGTTTTGCGGTTCGTTTTATTACACCACATTTTTCACAGTGCTAGAGCAAAAAGGATAACAACACTATAATGCATGGGATGAAGAAAGAAACTCTAACAAGTGCTTGCCGCTTCCCCTTTCATTCCTCAAGGCCTATGTGATACTGATAGCAAGAAAATACCGAGTTATGTGAGAGGGTATTACTACTATGACTGAGACAAGCATTGCCTTTCCCTTTAGACATAACACCAGCAACAAATCACAAATTAGCCACAAACTCCGACTCTTGGTTCCTCTGTAGTCATTTATTCACTGTACTTAACTTCCTGCCTTGTCGTTGCCTTTGACATATAGTGCTTTGGCTTTATGCTCGTGGCAAACCAAAACCAACCCATTTCCCACTACTCCACGGTTTACTTTATACGCAATATATGGAAACGTGCAATGAGCTTGACATCCACTGGCGTAGCCAGGGGGGAAGTGGGCAACCCCCTCACCACGAAATCCGGAAAAAATAGGTTATTTGATAAAAAAAAGTACCAAAAATCGCAAATATTTTCGCGTTACGCGTGAATATTATGCATTTTATGTTGATTTTTGGCCAAAGCTCAAGTTTTTGCGCTTCGCGTGAAAATGAGCACTTATATACCTCATATTTTGAGTTCCCCCCTCGAACCAAATTCTGGCTACGCCTATGTTGAGATCAATGTATCATGTAAGATCGATTTATTTCCAACGTTCTCCATTATTGCATTCATTTACAAAGTACCTAAGTACTAAATGCTAGCTATATCTATATCTGTGTGCAAAATTAGTATGTTTCTGGTCCTAACGTTAGGTACTGTAAATAGAAAGCAAGTGCCAATATTTCGTATGCACCCTAGTACCGGCAGTACCTATTCCATTCCATATTATGTTTATATATACTTAACACCACATGTATTTCCTTGCACTCTGCCTTGGTTCTGCCTATTTATTAGCAGACAACCAAGAAAAAATGTGTAGGTTTATATAAACTTACCTAAGTCACGAACAAGTTGTAAAAATGCAACTAATATTAGGTGGACCTGTTTATAATAAGAAATATTGTATACTGTATCCCTAGCTTTTTACACTGTGAGCATTAAATACGAGCATATTATTATACTGTGCACACTATAAATAAGCCTTGGCCATAAAATACAGATACATAGTATACATATGTAAAAATATATTACCTACTACAGTTAGGTAACTTGTGTGTACTTACATAGGTATAGCATTGTAAAGTCTCATGAATAGAAATACTGTAAAAGGTATAAGGTTGCATTCAGTGTGTTAAACATAGTTGGATAGTTATGTGAGATATTGAGAGCCTAAGGTTGTGTGACAGAGTGGAGCTTTTGAAAAAGTTGACTTTAGTTGACCATGCATTTATTTTCCTTTCTTGCTTTCACTCACTTGACTTATGAATAGAACATTACTTGCATAATAAAACAACTCAGAGTGCGACTTAGGCTACACTTCTTTACTCGGGCATATTTATACACTAAGTTTCTTCATACACTCTTCTACTGCATATCAGTTCATATGAATGTAGTGGTTTTGACTCTATTCAGCTTTACTACACGTGTAGGTATGTACATTGCACAATCAAAATAACAAGAATGGGTAGCCTCTATACAGAGCAAACTCTGTAGTTAAGTTACAGTTTTTATATGAAGAAAAGCAGGTCTTAAACAAATACACACTTGCATGAAAGCATCTTACGTCTATGAAAAAGTTATGACTCGCAACGCAATACAATCAGACCATCTTGCAAACAGTCTTGCACTAAGAAAGTGTGTTGCGGATGGGTGCTATTTAATGGTTCAATAGAAAAAATTAAACATTAAATAGAAAATGATGATTTCTTAAATACTGAATGCTTATATAGAATGTTGAAAAAATACATAGAAAAAGTATGAATGTTTCCCAAGGTAGGTAGTACGTAAGTTAAAGAAACTGAGATAGAGTAATTTCATTCATGTACTGATACTTTTAACGTGTATGTAAATATGGTTTTACTCAACATTATGGTGGAGTGTTTCGTCTTATATAGGACACGTTATCAGCCTTATCATCACGTGCATGTTTGACTAAAACTGATGGCAAAGGGGCGTAAATCTCACATACATACAATTCTTAAGAATGCATGTACACTTGCCTAAGTTCATTACTGTGAAGACATACGCATAAAAATGGCAGTTAGTTTAGTGCAATATTCGGACACTTCGGACTCCGATTCTAATTCTTCCGAATTCGAAAATCTTACTACTATATTGCAGCGGCCAACCAACAAAGACCAACGAAGTCCAAAATCACAAAGTACAACTCCATAAGCAAGTTTAATAAATGGAAGCTCTACAAGGATTTTGTGCAATCAGAATTTTCAATGTGGAAATTATTTTATAAACATAACGACTGGATTAGTTCCACATGCACCTGCCCAATATTTCAAAAAAATTACATGTGCAAACACATAATCGGAATAGCATCTCTGCACGGTTTTAAATTTGCCTTAGCAGCAAAGAACATACCTTTGGGCCAGAAAAGGAAACGTGGAAGGCCAAAGGGTGTTACTAAGGCCTTGATACTTGACAAAGTTTAAATTACCTATTATGACAATTGACATGTACAATTTTAAGCATTTATTTAACATTTCATTTTTTTATTATTTCTATATTGAACAATTAAATAAATCTATTTAAATATTCATTTAACAGTTATTGAATGATTAATATTGAAGATTCCATTGTTTTATTGAAGCATTAATATTAAGTCGTTGCGGATAGGTGTAAGACTTTTCCTTTACTTATTCTGTATAGAGAATTTAGAGAAGGGATAAATATTCTTTATGAGTAAAAAAACAAAGTATAACCCAGTAAGTAGTAAGTATATGGAATACATACAATGTATAATAATAGTACATATTATAATATTACCACACAAGCTGTACTGGTGTGACGCAATATGACATAAAAAGCCATGTACTCAAAGCGTGTTCCATCTCTAGCCAACCATTGCCATATTTTGCCATACTCCACGAGCTTTTTTGTCAAATCAAATTATGTATGTACATTGACACACAAGTATCCCATGGAAAATCAGAGAAAGTTATTTTGAAGCATTCAGTTGAACTTTATTCCTTTCATTTTACCTGGAGTTCGTTCTTGTCTATGAATATGTTATGGTAGGAATCAATTTGTTAAGCAAAACTCACATTTCTTTATTATTTGACTTCCATTATTTACGAGGCAATGTCATTATGTGTGTAGATACACAATGGCTAATATTCACTCAAACATGAAGGAAATCCTTTATTTCTCTAAGTTATGGTTATCCCTCACGGTTATTTCTCATTATTTGAATAGCATATTGAAATTAAAGTTCAAAACGCCTTCAGTAATGTATTAAACATAGTTTAAGCATACTTTATTATACTTATAGTTACATTTGAATTCAATTCTTTTGCATGTCAGAAATAATAAAAGCAAAAGTTTTTTTTACAAAAGGAATGATTTTTAATGGCAAGTTGTATATAATTGTGCATGTGCTGTACAAAGGCATTTTCAATACTACATGTCAAGTGAGATTGTTATTTATTGAAAACTCTTTACAAATTTTATTCCAGAGTGTATCAGACCAGAATTCATAATTTTGAAAAGTTCCTGTTGTGAATAAAGTCAGGTTTTAACCTATTTTGAAGTTTTTACTCTTAACAATATACAATGTAATACCCTGATGTATATTTGAAGTTTTTAATCATTGTGTGTTTCTTTCTCTTTAATATACTTGCATATATTAAAAACTCAATTTTAATTTTGATTTCAAAAGAGAGTTAACTTACGTTCGCTAAAAGCGTTTCAGTTTTGCTAAGGACAGTCTCAAAGCTCTCACGGTGTGCAAAAGCCTTTCTGGATTGAATCTTGAGGCAGAATGTCTTTTCCAGCAGGGGTCTTGCAACCTGTTAATGACAAATAATCAATGATTAGCTAATCCGTCTATAGATACACTACTTCTACACGTAATACTTGAAATAACTTTAATGCCTAAACATAGCTAGATTTCATTTTGGGTATATAATTGTTACTTTTGAGCGCAAATAAATATCTCACTTTGATTGTTAGATTCATACAATCATACATTCTTGATACATAAAATGCACAAATAATGCAAAGATAATAATTCTCTTTGATCTGTGTTTACAATAAATAATAAATATATAGGTAACTGACATCAAGAGCGGTTTAACAACTTTGATTCACAATCTAAAGTATATTATAATATATACATAAACATCAAATGAATACACTACTCGACAGAAAATATATTACAGTAATACCATCAATGTCTGAAAAAGTATACTTTTGACATATTTAACACAAATTAAGATTACAGTAGTGTAACATACTTCCTGTAACATATACATGTAATGTTAATGTACAATACATGGATTCTTTAGTTTCCTTTCTCACTTCATTTGCGCATTACTTCAATAAAGCATCGTCATGTATGTATACAAGAGTTCAGTTAGCTAAAAATGCTATACGCAATAATCTCTGAACTGTGCAACATACACTTGCCCTATAATACATTTGTCATGAAAATTTTGTATTAAATGTATCTAAAATAAGTCTTTATTTGGAATATGTTTCTAACAAATTGGAACAGCAAAATATACATACAACAATAGTGAAATGCTTTATGGGGATATAATATTGTGAGCATTTTTATTTGACTGACTGCTACAGTAAATTATGGGGCATACAGTGCAGTGGCAATATAAAGTGTACAAGAGTTGATTAGGCAAAGAAAGATCAACTGTTGTCATTCATTTCATTCATATCATAGCGTGTCAGTTGATCCTACATTTGTGACACCAATGCTTGATGACAGACGATCAGTATCAAAGCGATTAGAGAAATCAGTCACGTCGAAACTTCCTCTAGGGGATTTACTCTGGTTCAGGATTTGCTCTTTCTTCACCCCTCATTCTTTCATCATGTCAAAGGAACTTCAACTTTATCATATATATTTATTACAGTGCACTACAGGGTTATAACAATTTACTATAAAAGAAAATACTGCTCTCGCTGAAAGTAAAGCTGGGTGAATTGGATTATATACCTATATAGCTACTTGGTCTACATGAAATACTACTTTATTTTATTATTATACCAAGCATTAGTACAAGTACAACCAGTAAAAACTATAAAAATTAATTACTAGATCCTTTAAGATACAATACAACCATAATAAATATTTTTAACTTGGAAAATAACTAAATACTATATAAATACTTAGGTACCTATAATCAATTGAGTTTTTGTTTATTATAACTGAAGTGGAAACTGTAACCTACACATTCTAATGGCAAAATTAAAATTTCCGGATCAGACAAAAAGCATCCATCATTTAATAATACCAAGCTAATTCAGAGATTGAGAGTTACAAAATTTAATGCCTGACTGTATTTTAGACTATGAAAATGTTTCAACCGTTAAGAAATTGCTATGAAATTAATTAGAGAATGAAAACGATATATACCTGTCTGCCGAGGGAACCCGAGATATCGGAATGAGCTTGTGAATCCATTTCAACTTCTTGTAATAAAGATTCCCATATCTGGAAAAGGGAATTATTACATGGTGGCCTGAAAAAATTAAAAAAAAATCGGCATGAATAATGAAACATAGAAAGTAGAAATAATAGCTTTAAACTGTTTAAAGCTTAGAGCTAATCAGTATGAATAGGCATTTGAACATGAGGCACTTCAATTTTAAGAAAACTCTTGAAATATATAATTATGTAGAGCTTGCATTGCAGAGCAAAGTATTTAGTTTACACAATTATTTTGGGGCGACTCGTCCAAGTAAGCTTGTTTCATATGATATGAATAATAAATTTTAAGCCATTTGCTTTGCATTTTGTCTATGCGATTCCAAATCAGAAAATCAACTAAAGCACCTAAAGATTTTGAAGTCTAAAATGGTTGCAATCTAACTAGATAGTTACAATCCCACTCATGTAGAATTTACAAAAATAATGCTACATAATTAATTAAGTAATGTAATACGATTTAATGAACTTTAGTAGCTTTAATGAACAATGAATGTGTGTGTGTGTGTGTGTGTTTTAGTTGCAGGGTCCCCTTATCTATAGTAGATAAGGCAACGCTATCCTCAAACCATGAAGGTCCATTTGAATAAACTGCTTTTTCACTGTCTTTCGACATTATTATTATGAACCTGACAGACTACCGTCACAAAGCTTATCTCAAGCTAAGCTTGAGCATGGGTAGCACAGTCAATGATCATATTATACATACTCTGTGTATGCTAATCATCACAGAAAGATAGACTAATTACTACTAATTAGATATAATATTCTCTGCCTGTCGGTCATGACTCAATATACGCCACTGCAAAGAACAATGAATGTACTTATGTACTTATAAATTGACATAATACATCAAATAAGTACTTTTGTTACCTGCTGTAACATTCTGTACTAGGGAATTATTTTCAATAATTAATTAATTAATGAACATTCAAATCAGCCCATTTCAATTCGATTTATGCTTACAAGTGTATCCGAAGAGTTCTATTAGTAATTCTATGCATTAACAATTCTTATAAATTCATTCTTCATGATTTTTCTATTATATAAACATTTTGCATGAATTTATGTCAATTACAAGGAAGGAGATAATTAGGCGATGCGATGAGAAGCCTATTACAAAGATCTAATGAGATAGAAAACAGAATACAAAAAGAAATTCGTTCTATTTAGAAAGCATTAACTTCATAATAATATGAAGAAAAGTGGACTTAATACTAGCTAAGAAAGAGTATTAGTAGTCTAATTGTAAGTAAGTCTAGTACACTTAAGCAGACTCTCATGCAAAAACGAAGAGAGGGAACTATAGGCTTATCTTTCGCAAACTCAGTATTTTCAAGCTAATTAATCTCCTCTTTTCGTCTTTCACATACGAACAATCAAGATCTTCTTAGAACGCTTCAGCCTCATTTAAAATACCTTGCGAATATGGACAGAAAGGGATCTAAACTGCTAAATCAAGGTAGCTTAACTCAAGTCAGCTCCATTTCCCTTAAATTCCCAGTAATGATTCAAGGATAAGGATAATGATCATCTCTTTTTAAAATCAGTCTAGAGCTCTTACATACGCTATTAATACTCTCTCTCTCTCTCTCGATTTTCAATTCAATAGCTCTAACTAACCTTTGCATTTCATCCAGCTGGCTCTTACTTATAAAATACACCATACTTAGAAAAGTGTTAGAAATATTAAGCACTATATGCTACAGCAATACGATGGTATATAATATAAACACAGCAAAACACACTTAAACTGCATTGCCATTTCATTTATAGTCTCTTTCAATTCAATCAACCCTACTATCTCTAAATCTCTAAAGCAAATCAAGCCGAGACACGACAAGTTTTCAAGCTATATACAGCAATTAGTTTCTCGTAAACTCAAAAGTAGATTTAGCCATCCCTAAAGAAAAATTTGCAGTAAAAGCTTTCAATAAAGAAATATTATTTATAAAGGGCAACCCAAGAACATTGAGTACACATAGAAAGAAGTAGAAATAGTATAGTCGATAATGATCAGCAAATGTTTCCTAAAATAGAAAGAAAACTCGCAGTGTCAAAAACGTATAGTTTTGTAAGCCTATCCTTTGTAAATAAAATAAACTACTTTCTTTAGGCATAGACACTGTGCTGGTACCTCTACTGAATAAATACACCATACATGTGCTACTATGTGCATAAGGTTTTGTGTTCAGTGTAAAGTAAACTGGAGAGATTTTTATGGTAAATAGTATCAGTGACAAGGATGCAGCATGAAAACGATATGAAATGGTTTGTAAATAAAGTATGACAGTTACTGTACGTAATAGGTCAATTTCTGTTTATTTACGTATATAGTGAGCTGACTAGTATATGATACTGATACTGATACTTATCTCGGGAAAGTAATGAACTGAAAGTTATTACTGTCATGTCATCATGTCATATCATCAAAAGAACTAGGACAGCAATTGAATTCGTCAAGTATAAATACTGCATGCTTTCCTTTCATGCTCTTACATGTATATATAAGAGGATGAAAGCAAAGTAAATATACACAGGTTTTAGTAAATAATATGACAGATTTGATGCACTTTACAAATCATTAGTACAAAGTAGTAATATTCGAGCCGTGTGCCCTGACATGAATGATTTCATTATTGCTGTGCTCTACTTGGGCATACAACACACACGCTACACACTCGTGTTTTCACTCAGAGACACTTATCTCTATCTTAAGGCAAGGCACAAGGCTTTTATGAGGAGAAAACTTTTTACATCGGTATATACACTTAATACGTGCTTCTAAATTAAATATACATACCGTATTTCCTCTAAAGCTACCCGGGGGTTGTTTTTAAAAATTGCTCGTCGACCCCTCGGGTCGTTTTGAAGGTCCGGGTAGCTTTAGAGGAAATATGGTACCTGTAACTTTTTATGAATGCTATAATATGCTATGCTGTATTATTAATATGGACTACAGAATTTTCACTGATTGTGAGGTGAAAAACTTAAGTGTTTCCAGTAAATTAATGACGTCCGTAATGTTCAAACTTATCTCGCTTTTTATCTACAGCCTGTGCCTGCTTTCAATATATATGGCGCATTAAGTTGAGTAAAGGGATTTTTATGTATATAAAAGCGTACTCGTTAAATGAATTATGTATTTAAGTACATGAGAAAGTATGTTATTTTATACCACAATAAATAAACACATTTGTATTGGAGTGAAAGAGATGTTCTTCAGTTCAGAGTGCTTTTAAAACTCATTAGTGTTTAGTAGCAACACAGAATCTTTGCAAAAAAGCTGAGAGTGATTGCGAATAAAGTTTTTAGGCTATAGATTGCGAAAAGATTTGTTTAGCGACGAGTGTTTGATAATCTCGATGAAAAAATGTTTGAAGAGTTCAGTTTTACTTGTATAAAAGGATGTAAAGAACTCTCTTGTTGAATTTTATTGCTTTTACTGAGTAAGTTAGAGTTTTAATACACGTATGTATTTATATGTAGCTATATAAATTACTACTACGTATTAGTACGCTATTTTACATTCTTGTAAGAAATATATTCGTAGTTGTAGGATGTATACCTATAAATGATGCTCTAGTTGTGGAAAGAGGACAAGTTTTATGGAGGAAATGAGATTTGGAGAAAGCGATAGAAAAGTTATCTGAAAGTCTAAGAGATGAGACAGGAAAAGGAAGGTATAACCACACGAAGTAATCTTTTTTATATGAAAATGTCACTTGTAATAAAAATCATGAATAATTCTCTCCCAGCATAAACTGTGAATGTATAAACTAAATATACAGCAATGTTACAATGTTCACAAAATTCAGGTAGTTGCAAGAGTAAGTTTCACATTATTTAGAGCATGGTTCTTGTAAATACACATTAAAATTGCTTTTGTGCAGTAGTAATTACATTTCGTGAAGGAATTTAGTCAAAAACTTTGATAAAAGGAATTGAGTGCTAGAGATTTTCTTACTTTTCCTTGCGAAGCTCAGCATTCCTTTTGCGGAAGTCCTCGACCAAACCTTGAAGCTCAACCGAATGTTGCTCGTGAAGTTGGGACAGTTGTGAAGTAAAGTCCGAAACTAGAAATTACAAAATCCAATTAGTTACTAGCACTACATACTAAAAAGTGTATATATAATTATTAATACATACTTGACTACTACATAGTACAATGTGCAATACAAGTTATTTAAGTATCTAAGTAGTGTACAAATAATTGCCCCTCCTCCTTCTATTTTTAGATTCAATTCATTTCCCAACCCAGTAACAATGCTATAATACATAATAAAAGTTTTTGAGCCAGAGCAGTTTTGTGATTGCGTTATATACTTGAGAAAATGTGGAAATAATTGACAACGCAATTAAAACTTGTGTAATTAGTTAGTATGCATATTGAAAGGGAGAGAATGCAAATAATAATGTCATAACTTCATTAAACTAACAAGAATAACTCCTAACTACCATACAACAAATTCGTTCTAATCACCGCGTGTGTTGGCAAAAGTCATTGGAATGGCCACGAGATTTTTGGCTGACAGAGTGATGACAGACTTCTATAACATCATTAAATTAGCATGTAAAGTACACACTTGTCTTGCTACGTGCAATAATATTATGTCTAGCAGACGATTCACTTGAGTTACTTTAGTAAACTGCCACATTCTGTCAACTTATAGGTGACACGTCTTTCCATGATTTTTTTCGCCTCATAATAATCGTAAATCTCTGCTCCTGCATAGCTCAGCTATGTTGGTCCTGCCTTTAGTGTAGTTTAGTCCTCTACGAAACTTAAAGCAGCTTGGCCTCGTCTCTGTCGTCTCTACTTACACAATTACGATTACCATAGCCAAAGTTATTACTCTTGAAATTGTTTAGACAACGAAACGAATACATTATGACTATATCTCAAATAGTATCCTCCCAGTTCAGCCTACCTATACAATATAGACACATTACAAATGCATTAAATACAAACACTGTACTATTTTCAGCTTTCGCTTCACATACTTTTGTATATTCGAGACAACAGTATAACACATAAAATAAATATCTGAATCATAGACCGACCCTCCTTTAACTCATTTATCTAATGCTACTAAAAAAACACAACCAACCCACAACTCTAGTACAAAATATTGCAATTTTTTTATTGCAATTTGCAGATTTGCACTAAAAGAATGCATGGATAATAGGTACCTAGTACCTACGTGTTTTATGTTGTACTAGTATAGTATTATTATCAATATTATTAACTTTGCCTTGCCATTGTATTTGTAATTTTGGTAATTAATGTTAATGGTTTATGTACCTATTCTGAGTTGACTGTAACATACGTGTACATTGTTTATTTATAAGGCTACCTATTACATACGTCTCAAGTCTTAATGTTAGTACAAGTATCTAATGCAAGTATTTATTGTATAAACCACAATGAAGAAAACATAATATGATACTGTTACACTTGTGTGGAGTTAAAAATTCTGTATTAGAAGTACAATAGAAAAAACTTATATCAAGCAAAGCTACGGAGACCTCACGAGTTTGATTAAAAGCGAAAATCACTATCCAAATGAGTTT
>JAQFYB010006029.1:0-12932 GCA_034694085.1 Pogonognathellus longicornis | reverse complement strand
TGGGAACCTATGGATATGTCTACTAAATCTAGTGTTTAATCTGTTACGTTACACGTTTTCTTCCTTTGAAAAGTCCAGTCAGTTTTACTAAATAAAAGTTCTGAATATTTTAATGATTAACTGAATCAATTTTTTTACATTATACTTTCTTTAGATTGTTGTTGAGAAGATAATCCCAATAAGTCTGTATTATAATTGCTTCGATCCTCGCTCAGGTTATGTACAATTTATATAATAAATCCGATAATGAAAGTGTGAATACATTTATATATGAAGAACAAAACATGTCTATTTTTAACATTATTTCTGGTATTAACCAAAGTGTTGCATTGCTTTGTAAGTTTTAGGTGATTATTACACCATTCTTCTGGAATATTTTCACCAACTGAATTTATTAAGCATTGACATAGATAGATAGGCTTTCTGTTCATCAGTCTATGATAATTTATTATGTATTGGCGATACTTTATGTTTTCTAAAAACCTATCTGTCTATTCATCCTAGAACATTCTGAGTCATTCTTCCGAGACTTTTTTGTACATGTGTTTTGAATGGTTTATTATACAGATTGGAATCATATTTACAACGCTTTTTGTGCTTGATGATAAAAAGCAGCTGTCACTTTGATCGAAAAATGGCATTCGTATAGGCCATATGATCGGAAGCGAAAATCCATTAAGTAAGAGACAAATGTGAGACAATTTAAGTTTCCTTTTGTCTCTGCTCCAATCTTGAAGACGAACGTATATTACAACCACAGAAAAATCAATGCGATGGATGGGGAATGTATAGAAAGCACAAGCACTACAAGTATTGTATATTTACATCCCATAATATACATGTGCGACTCAGTTCCCCTTTCATACGAACTCTGTAAAATTGTAAAGCTACCCCTCTTCCTTTCTGCGTTAAGAACCAGAAATTTATTAGCTAGGACCAGCACTCATGTTGTGTACATGTGAAACACACAGAAAAGTTTTGTTCTTGTTTTTATGCGTGCACTACTACACTATGCATATTGCGTAGAATATGTAGTTTAGTTTGTAAGAGCATAGCACATTGAATCTGTTATTACTGGACTACGGAATAAAATGTGGAGAAAAGATATAAAGCAGACCTTAGAATTGTGTGAGATATATTTAAGCTAGTTCACTCTTTCGTATGACATGACATACGAGGTGCTTAACAAACTTAGTGCTCCGACGTATTCGGAATACAATTTCGGTTCGTTTACTGCTACTACACTCACTACAGTATGATGATGTTCAAAGTGGAGTGCAAGTACTCTGCTCTCATTTCTTTTACACCACCCTCGCCACCTCCTTATTCATTCTATAGCATCTGCAGGATTCGGTAGTTAGTTGTGTATGTACTTATATCTAATACAATAATGCATTAAGTTCCTGCTATTACCATTACGTTTATAAACCGAAAATTAGGTTCAGTCTCCATGTCGTGTGCTCTGTACAGTCTTTAAAATTCCACCCTTCCATAGTCCATTTTCAAACTGTAGCGTATAGCATGGTGTGTACAATGCGTGTGAAAAATGACATTAAAAGTTCTTACTACACTTAAGGATCCAAACTCCAAGTGTCAGAGTTACTTACAACTCTTTCATACTCATACCGGCTCATGAGACTTATGAATATTGTGAATGCCAACTTTGCATGCGTATGCGTACATACATGTGTATATTTATGAATGACAGTGAAAAGAAAAGCTTTGGACCGACAACCGAAATACCCTACTACTAATGCGTAAGTAAGTGGATTAGAGCACTGCACTGCAGAGGCCAACAATTTTACCCATACAATACGCAAAGAATAATTTTGACCATGCAACAGAATAAACAACAAAACCTATTTACCTACCACGGTGAAGTTCAACTGACTTCTATAAATGGTGTATTGTGTGAAGTGATATTACACAATAACTAGTCGGAAACGCAAACTAAACGCTAAATATATATTTGGGACTGCAATCGTGTGTTCAGTGGCCATACAAAAGCAACATGCTTCATGGTAGACCTTTCAGTGTTTTTAAATGTGAACTAGTGTACTAGAATCACTGCTCCGTAGCCTAGAAAAGCATTATGTGGATATCTTGCCAAATGCATTAAAATGCTTCGGTCTGTATTCTGTGTCCCACGAAACAACAAAATTAATAAGAACCGAGTTCTTTAGGCGAAACCAGCAAGTTCATGGACAGCATCGTAAATTTTTTTCCCTATCTATTGCTTAGCTTTCCTTGTATTCTTCTTCTGCTCGTTTTCATTTTACTGTTTGGTCCTAGGTATTAAACCTTTTCTTTCTTGCAGCTGCATTTCCATGTGTACTTCATTTCGTGCAATACAACGATGTACCACAACACAATGCAAAAGGTTAAAGATAGTTATCTGTAAACTTTTTGTAAGATCTGTCTATGACTTGCATCATATAGAGTACTTACTGTTTCATCACGTACTAATGGCTTTACTATTTTTCTTTAATCTATCGTGGTAAAGCTAATCATTGACATCACTCAAAAACGTCTGCGGGGAAGCTGTATTAGACTTAATACGAACTCCTACGATTGTCAATATTTGATCATAGGCTGTTACCAGCCTTTCTTTATCAAAGGTAATATTGCGAAATTAATACCCTGTGTAAGCAAAGCAATCTACATTCTAGGAAATGGATATTTATTTGTAACGAATGCTTACGTAACCATTTCAATTGTTGATTTTCTATGCAATATTTTTTTAAAAAGTTATTTCAGGTATATTTCTTTTTGTTTATAGATCTACATAATATTAGTGTAGAAATAAGGATTTGTGTATAGTTTGCATATTTTTTGATTAATTTTTTTTTGATAGTTTGCCTATTCGTAGTGTACTGACTGTACTGTAATAGCAACAAAAAAGGTCAATTATGGTATTGCTAATAGAAATGCATCATGAATTCCAATTACACTCGGAAATGGTGATACAATATTTAATGGACATAAAACTGTTCACCGTGAACTAATCAGCAAACGGAAAAGGCTGATGAGAAAAATATAGCTCACAACATCCCTACTTTCCATAAGCTCATTACTGATCTCATCAAAATTGCTCACAAAATAATGTATTATTCTCATTATTGGAGAAAGTCACGCTATCCGAATCTCGTTTTTATCATTACTAGTTTTAATTTATTCATTCAGATCACATAAGCCCTACCAACACAATCGTATATACAGATAGAGTGTTGAATATACTCTGATACGCTACATACTACTAACTCCCTACCCATCTGAATCTGAATGTCAATGGAAATTCCCAAATCCATTTGATTACAAAAGTAAACGCATAAATGCACTTGAACTTATAAACGCATGTATGAAACCAATCAAAGCGGTTAATAGTGTCACAAATGCAGCATGCACCACGATGTCCTTTGGAGGAAGCCATAAATGACTTCACAGTCACAGCATTTCGTATCATCATAGAGTCCAACTTTATTCTGCTACAACCATCATGCAAATGCATTGACATTAACAAATAATTCGTAAATATCTTTGTTTAGCACAGATGGTTTGTGTCCATATGCCATATACAGATACAGCAGGATTTTGGGTGAGAATTGTTCTTATAACATATAAGAAACTTTGGTTTATTCAAGGCTCTAATGTATTTGTGTACATTGTTTGAGTTTTTGTGTCTATAAATGTCCTCCTTCTGTTATGAAGCTATTCCCGATAAAACCATAGACTAAATCTCCAGGGCTTTCCCTTCCGTTGCTGTTGTAAATGGGGCTTAGTTATTTTTGTTGCAAGTAAGTAGTAGTATATATTTGTATGAGACTCGTTCTGTTGGTTGAAGGAAGCAGAAAATAAGTGAGCAACGCTGTGAGTTCATGGCGTATAAGATGATGACGATATTATTTCATTGCCCGTTCTCATGCTGGGTTTTGCTCCTAATGCATTACTGTACTTTCCCTTGTGAATGAGAGTTGGAGTTGCATTGTGTGGTGTATATTAGCACACACGCGACCAACCAACTTTACTCCCTCCAGTCAGATCATGGCTATTGAATATACGTTCCGAGAATATTAAATGTGTATACATGCAGTATATACTTACGGGTTCCGCTTAGTAAATGCCAAAAGAAACTTTCTTTACTGTTTACGGGCGACTTATTATTAAATAGATGAAAGTGAAAACAATGTTTGTATTATACGAGAAAAGTTTTACTCTAATCCTGCATTCTATGTACATAAAATTTAATGAGAAAATTGCAGATTGCAGTACAATAACTGATATTGTCCATGATTTTTGTGCTGACAAACACATGCCTTGTAATGAACTTATGAATCTGGGCCTATTAACTTCCAATCTTTAGTTACACACGCTGAAATGTTGGTTTACACTATACTTAGTATTTAATAAAGTTTTTTTTTTCATTTTTTACCCTAATTCCAAGCTATTATCGGAATCACTGAATTTTATGGTTTGTGTCAAAGCTGGCATTAGCATTATAAATGGAAACCCATTTGTTTCATTTCCTTGGGTGGTGGGTATTGATTATATGTAAACGTGAAAGAGTACCTAATGTCCTGACAAATCAATAACTTATAAAATATTTTTTAGATACAAATATTCATGGAACTTACCGGTTTAGATGACCTGATTGAAAAAAGTACGCTTTAAGACGTAGTTGAACTAACCTAAGTGTAGCAAAGAAAGTTGGAAAGAGAATCCAACAGGGATTAATTATTTTTCACCAAACAGAATACTGAAGTAGCAACCTGGAGAAAACCAACTGTCCTTGGAACTAGTTTAATGGAGAAATTGCGTTCAGTTTGCAAAAGAGTAGTTCTGTGTTTGACAGGAGCGATAGGACACTGTGACACTGGAAATGTAAGCGAAATCAGCAGAAACGTGATGTCAGTCCACAAGTCTACAGTTTATCCGTGGCCTACTGTAGAACCGAATTGGTTGAACGTGCGCCGAAGTTCCATACAGCAAAGCAAAAGAGATGGTGACAAGAAGATTTATGCAAACATCGTCGTGAGGCTTTCTGATACAAACATGTGAAAATAATAGGAAGTAAAAGTTCTACACACAACTTCTATTAGTAAATAAAAATAGTCAGTATTGTGTAGAGTAATTTATGTGAAGCAGTGCGCTCACGAAGGTTACATTAAATAAGAGAGAATCAGCTGTCTTTAGAATAACTTAAAAAATTTGAAACACATAGTAAGTTCTATGCTTACAAATTTAATGTATGTAAACCACTTATTGATTATGTGCATAAGAAACTTTCACATAGTAATTCACATAGAATGAAAGTGAAAGTGTTCACTGTGTAAATTACAGTTTTAAAAACAGGTTTAGATACGTGTGGAGCCGGCAATGACAATGAATGTGAATGTTCATCCGGAATATTATGTAATATTCCAGCAAAAAATCAATTTTCCTGAATGTTCAGACACTATTTGATAATATGAAGTGAAAGTGTTGACAGAGATGTTATGTTTCCTATAATAAATATATAGGTATGTATGTGTTATGAACAAGCTGATGATGCGTCAGGTTAGCTAAAAGAAACGAGTCTCTTTCACTGTGTATTTTCTCACAAGTGTATATGTTGTAGAACCATTTCACGACACAAACGAATGAACGAACAATATTCGGTGCAAGTGAATAAGCTTATGCTCTCTTTTTGCCTTGGCTGTGGTAAGTAAAGGACGTAGTAAGTCGAGTTCAGTGGATTCGGCTTCCGAAACAGCGACTCGGGCTTTTCAATCTTGTGTACTGTATAGTCGGAGGAAACGCGCAGGCTGAACCCGCTTTATTTCTACGTACATCCCGAAGTTGTAGCTGTAGTACACACGTACTTTTCAAGCAAGGCCAAAAGTATTTTGAAACTTGAAGGAAAGTAAGAACAAAACACAAGTAGTAACGTTTATCTCAATGTACTTAATGTATCTTGTAAATCCTACGTAGTATTTAGTATTCTCTTGTTATTTCGTTCATACCTTTTGTAGTGTCTGTTTACTATTACAAGCTACCTGCCCGGTTGCTTTTGCTTTTAAGTATTACGGAGCAGAATATTATGTAAAAGTTACAGAAAATATTATCAGTCTATCGTATCACGTGTAGAGTTCTTCTGTGAATGACTTTTGTTTATATGTATTCACAAGAAGGGTATATATATTTTTGAAGTAGGCATGCATGTATATAGATTATACAGAGATAGCAGGCGACGAATGTAGGGGGAAGAAGAATATTGGGTCCTGAGTAATATTTCTCTAGAACTTGAGTATTGGATTTAGGTTGGATTGGATAGCTCTTTTGAGATGAGATGTGGTGTTCCCCTGCTGCTCTTCACGAGCTCTAGCAAACCAAACCAGAGGATTCCATGAATTCAACTACACGACTCTTCTGTCCAAGACCTTCTTCATTCTATTCTACTACATACATTCATCCAGTTTCAAACCCAATTCTAAACGAACAAGACTTTCAGTATGTATTTAGACATGGGGAAATTGTACAGAAGTAAGCATAGTGTGTAGGATTTGGTGGCAAGTAGTAGCAACGTTGATGTCTAATGTCTATAGACAGACACACACAGTACACAGATATTATTCACTTGGATTCATACAGCATGCTTATTGCACTTTATGTACAATATCACATCTAGTGCGTATAGAGGTACTTTGCAATCCAAGCAGAGGGGTTGGATTTTGTCTCATTTATACGTAAACGTAATATTGCCAATACTACTTCTGTTTTTCATTTTCATCTGAGAAACAAAATCGCATAGTTTCATGTGTCTACAGTCTACCTACGCTTACCAAGAAATAAGTGTATCTACGTATGTGCATACTGCATAGAATTATGTATATCTAAATCTGTAGTCTGTAGGATGAGTAGATGAAGATCTAATTTCATTTCCTACTCTGATTTGGAGAATTTTAAATGTACCTGCATAAAAAGACTTTTATTGATACTTTAATGTGTAAATAATTAGCAAAATTTTAACCTCTAAATTCCTTCTTCACAAATTCATTCTTTTCCTTTTATTATTTCTGCTGAACAGTCAATATTTTTGTCAACCAAGAAAGCACCATGTACCATACCATTGACCATTACTACACTTAGAATGATACGAATTTATATTATTATTTAGGTTTGAAAGGGATACGAGTACATTACATTAAAACTTTCATTTTTATGCACATTATGGTAGCTAAATGTAAGCGAACGTTTTATCTGTAGCACGCTTTATATTAGAAGGAATTACGAACATTTTAACCCAAACAACAAAACGTTTGATAACAGGTTCTCCTTTGGTCGGGGCAGCAGAATTTCAAAATTTCAATCCTGCTCAGCTGCAAAGAAAATTGGGGATCAGCTTTGTGTATTGTGTAGTGTGTATTAGGGCTTTTACATGAATTATCTTTGGTCCAGCTGGAGCCAAGAAAACACTAATCACAGAAACATTACAAATCAAACAGTCAACAGTCACTCTCAAAGTCAGACACTACTATTTGCAGTTATCATGGATCGACGTAGTTACCACCAACGGGATGGACCTTATTGCAATCATGGGAATAGGCAAGGCTACCCAGAATTTCGTCCAGCAGAAAATGTCAATTACGGCTCAAGTTACCAATTCATTTTTGGACACCCCGGATCCTATAATGTCAATATTGATGGCAATCGCCATCAAATTCCTCCTCCTGATCAGCTTTTGGGAACTGGAAATTCCTACCCTGGTGTACCAAATCAAGGAGGATCATTTACGACACCCCCGCCCCAATCAGCTTTTGGCGGACACGCATTACACTTCCAACAACATCAACGACAACAATATCCTGGAAATTCTATGTACAGTATAAATGATGTTTTACCAACTTTGTTACATAATGTTGAATGTATTACACTTATTGTTAGATTGTAATATTTTAAATGTATTACACTTATTGTTAGATTGTAATATTTTAAATGTATTACTTTTATTGTTACATTGTACATTGTAATATTTTAAATGTATTCTTACTATTTTTTCAGGTACACAGCTCCAATATCTAATGGATTATTTCAGCCACCTTATATTCCTTCCTTCAACAATCAAGGAGCTTTGCCAGCATTTCCTTTAGGTTAGTAAAATTAAAGAGTTTTGTAATTGTTAAAGGTGTGTCAATGAAAACTAAGAATATTTGATTTTATATTAAAAATATTTGCTTAATGGTTATACTTGACTTATTAGGAAATATACCTCCAATGCAGCCCAATCAACCTATTAACCAACCAAATATGTTTCAAAGTAGTGGAAATCATGGCTGCAATCATGGTGGGCCTTCTGGAGCTCCAAATGGGTACATAGGATGTACTTTCTCACGTCTTCCTCCTCGCAGCCAATCTCAAAATCATGCTAGTAATCGGTAAAAATAAATTGATTTATCAAAGTTCACTATTTTTGTATGGGTTATGCATTTTAGTGCTCACACTCTTGTACCACTTTTTTTCTTCAAAATCATAGAAGTTGTGATTCACATTGCTCAAGTACAGACATGGATGACGACGACGATGAAATATTCGCAAGTAGTCAAGAATCTTTGTTGCGTCGAGGATATCCAAACTGTCCCTAATGTTTAGTGGTATGTTGTACATGATAATCGCAGTATCGCAGTAGTTCACTTATTTTTTATTTTTTTGATTCAAAAGACACCTACAGGGTCGTCCAATAATGTGTTAATTAACATTATATTATGTATAATTAATATGATCGAAAATAGTTCTCTCCAGATTTTAATTATTAATAGAATAGTAATTGTATTGATCATTTAAAATAGTGTAAAATTCAATGTGACAAAATAAGAGTAGATTAGTATTCAGTGCAATATTTTGAGTTAGTTAAGTTTTTATTGCCACGAAATTCATAGTACATAAATATTATATTGCACCACTATAGACTGTGTGTGTATAGTAGTGGTTTTGTAAAACATGCATTATTTATAATTATTGTTACCTATTATAACCAACTTGTATGTTTAGAAAGAGTAACAGTTTTTCGAATGTTTTGAAGCTGAACAGATATACCTAAAGTGATTTTACTACAACGAATTAAATGATAAAAATCACACAAATCTTTAATTTTAAGTTGAGGAAGGTTAAAAGATGTTTGCATGTGGAACGAGCACTAACAACGAATTTGCAACATCGTGTAAGGTAGTTCATGCAATCACATGGAATCATTTTTGGAAATATGTAGTTTTAATGGTAATACTCTTCCTCTGTTATGTTATACTTCGTTTTCCGACACCTAGAGAGGTATGTAAATGTTAGATTTAGAATAATGATGGTCCGTTTCCCTAGGTTCTGTTTAGGCTTCTGGTTCATCCTTATCTCTGGCACCATGCTTAAGAATGCGTGTAAATTCGACGTAATTGAATGACCCATTTTTGATTGGAGCTTCCCTGAACATTTCATCGACCTACCAACATAAAACATTTTTAGGCTTAAATTCAATTAACTCAATGTTCATTGTGGACATTAGATTATGTATAGATACACATCATATACTGCAATTGTATTTGCATACCTCTTCGTCAGAAAATCTGTCACCCATGGTGGTTAACAATTCGCGAAGCTTTTCTTCGTTGACATATCCCGCATTCTCTTCGTCGAAACACCCGAAAGCGTTTTTGATAACATCCTCAGGGTCTGTCCCTTGAAGCCTTTCACCAAACAGTGTCAGAAACATGGTAAAATTAATGGGTCCTGGAGCTTCATTCATCATCCCCTCAAGATATTCGTCAGTTGGATTTTTTCCTGTAACCAATATTTTTATATTATATTAACTAATACTTATAATATAGAGGTACATAATTATTTTAGTCACGTCCACGTTGGATATAAGTAGATATGCAAGCACACACCGTCTTACAGAGGGCTACGAGGAAGAGTAATGCTGGCCAATATAAAAATCCACATGGGAATTGCAAGTGAATCTTAATACAATTTACTGATATTATTTATAAATACAAAATATTTTTACATTAATCTATTAGATCACTGATTAAAATTCCTGAAAGCTTTTTTTATGCCAGTATGAAAAAATTAAATTACGAAACCAATTTCATTTTCGCTTTACAAATGAACAAATGAACATGTTGGTTTTGTAATATTTTTTCATACAGATAACTGACATAAAATTAACTAAAACTTTCAGAAATCTAATCAGTGATATCTAATAGTTTCATATAGAAATATTTCTTATTAATAAGTAATGTCAGTAAATAAGAGTCACTGGCAATTGCAATTCCTATGTGAATTTTTTATTGTCCAGCTTTACTTTTCCTCATGGCCGTCAGTAAGACGGCGTGTGGTTGCATTTCTAGGATATACATATAAGATAAGTATCCTGATATAAGATTGCACTTTTTCAGAACCGAATGTCAAATAATCACTGATCAGAATAACATACCCAACGATGCCAGCATATCATGTAAATCCTCTTTGTCTACAAATCCATCTCGATTCTGATCAATCATGTTGAATGCTTCTTTGAACTCTTGAATTTGAGCTTGGTCAAACATGGCAAAAACATTAGAAGTGGCTCTTTGAGCTCGCTTCTTTGTCACTCCACGACGTCCTGTTTTCCTGGCTGACATCTTTACGTTAACTGCAACAGAAAAATTGGGTAATTACTTAAAAATATCATTTTACTTGTAATAATATTTTATGACATTATTATGAAGACTATCCTAATTATAGTGAGTACTACTTCTACTAAATATATTATGCTCCTTTAAATAACAATTTTGGAAAATAAACATGTTCTTGTAATGTGAACTCTAACCTCTATATTCTATCAATATAGTACCTGCTAAAATAACACTATAATTAATAATTTATAATAAAGATCCCCTAAAAAGAACTGAATCTGTATAATTGACTATAAAGGAGTGTATGTGAATAAAACCCCAAATTGTGTTAATATTGTCAAATAACAGTTTTCGATGACATATTTATGACAGCTGTCACATACAGACACAGTTACAATCCATCCAGTCCTATACAAGTTCAGTAAGTTGTAATATGTACAATATTTTAAAGATATATTTTTAACTTAAATGATGCTGAAAACGCAATAAAATATGTATACATGCTTGTAAACAATATAATATAGTAAATTGGAAAATGGGCAAAATAAAAATAAATATACAAATACATCTGTATTTTTCGTTTTAGCGCATCTAGCACATCCACATTTTGCAAGTTCAAATCAAACTTAGCCTTATCTATTAACGAAATAAAATATTTTCATTATTATTATATCTCAAATAACATTTATTTAGCTTTACTTCAATTTTTATATGATTTGCTTTTGTATCTCACAAAAAAATTAAAAATTACCGTTTGTTTACTGGACAATGATCACAGCAGATTTGCTTTATACCCAACCTCTTTTTCACGTACAAAATAACAGTAAGTCAATTTAACTTTAACACGTGCACTACTAAACCCACGTACTATTTCGTATTATCAATAGAATTTGAATAAAAAATGATTAAAAATAAGAGTTGTAAACTGAAGAAATGGCAGAATGAAGTGAGAGCAACAGCAAAATTGGCGAATTTGAAAGTGTGAACGTATATAGACGGATAGGCAAGGATGCTGACGTCAGGGAACTCCTAATAAGGACTAAAATGACTAAGCCTCTCTCTCTCTTACTAATCTCTCTGTATAAAATATTTTATGCATACACGTCTCTCTATGCGAATAGAGAATGGGAGTGCCGCCGAAGAAGTAAGTGGACTCTATAGCTTTGTGTTTAGCTGTTTTTAATGTGTGTGTCATGTCGGTTGTGTACGTGTTGTGTGTGTTATTTTTATATGGATAAATACATACACTACATAACTAAATGTAAGTACATAACTCACATCAAAGTTAAGCTACAAGCAACTGTATGTTAAAGTTAAGTTAAAAAGCTATGTAAACCACAAATAGATATGCACATACAAAAGTGCTGTATAGGACGCCACATTTGCATATTATCTTGATTCTTGACTTCACAATTCACTCATGAAGGTGTACAGATGGATTCTCTGTTAATGTCATCAATTTAATTATGTTATATTTTGCATGCTAAAAGTATGTCTGAGACTGTAAGTATATTTTGAAAAATCCGTTCTATTTAAATAGACCGATTGTCATCTTCGTTGGTAGTTGTTGTTTGATGCTATGAGCTTCATTTTCTGAGTTTGCAAAACTGGATGTGTAATTTCAGCTAATTGTTATAGCCATGTAGTAGTGTGTAAGAGGAAAGAGACATTTTGCATACCTACAACCTATTTGTTTGTAATACAAAGAACCATCCATGCCATACATATCATCGAATAATATGTGTGTATGTAAAATAATTTGCAGATTACTTGTACTTTATTCTCTGTATAATACACTGCAATGTATCTATATACATATAAATACCTACACATCTTATAGCCTAGTCATTATATTTACAAGCAAGACTATATTTTATACGCATACTGAAATGCAGACTTGGAGAAAGGAATTCTTTTTAGCACCAAAAAAGGAAGAGGAAAGTGTCATTGTGTCTTCATTGCATTGCTATCGCTATCATCCATAGATACTAAACACAAAACAATGCCTTAAAAAAAGTCCCTTCAGCACAGACTGACCATCAAATACATTCAGGCAAGAGCAGTTCAGTAGTTATAGTAGGGGCATAATGCAACTGTAACCATAATAAAATTGCAAAGTGAGCAGTAACAAACAATTGAAAAAATAGTACATTTTCATTAAAAAACAAAGAAAGTGGTGATAATTATGTAGACTAATATAAGTTTGTGTATTCTCTAGTTAGGGGCTATCCATAAAGGATGTCCGCGTTTTTTGACCATTTTTGGACCCCCACCCCCCCTTTGTCCACCTTTGTC
>JAQFYB010006028.1:0-12933 GCA_034694085.1 Pogonognathellus longicornis | reverse complement strand
TATGTAGTGATGGGTCCTATTCATTCTTGTAATGCGTTTTGTTGGCCGGTATTGTGAATAAAATAATAATAATAATAGTTAGTTCAAGTGACTTCTCACCTTATGGATACGTCATAGACGCATGGTTGATCAAAATAGCATTTTGAACGGAAAAAGAAATTTCTCACAAAAAATTAAAAATAATTTTTTTCCAAAATAATTGGGGGGGGGGGGGGGTCATAGATTTTGACCAAATTAAAAAGCGCTGTAGATCTTCCTGTCTTACAGCCGCATAACAGAAACCAGGTATCGTTTCGTTGAATTTTTAAAATTCAGGTTAGTTTTTTTCTTGTGAATTGTATCCCTTCCAGTAAGGGGCCATCAGGAGGATTTATATGTATAATAAATTTTCATTAGAATTGAAGAATTGATCTATTATATGAAATGACAATTATCTTGAACAAAAAAGGGTGTGTTTTCTTGTCATCAGTGCTTACGCTTACACTCATGATGTTTTAAAGATGTAAGAAACATATTATCATTGATTATGACTATGAAATTTTACCGATTTTCTTGGTATTTATATTCCAAACGACATGATGGGATAGAAAGATTAAATCGAACATGAAACGCATTTTCCATACAGTGAAGTGCTCCTTCAATTAATTCTGCAGCTACTTGCATGTCTTCTGCAGATTTTGCCATGTCCGATAATTGAATATGGGAATCAATATGATAGTGGTGATTTTTCAAAACATTCTAAAAGTTTGAAATTACATGCATCAATTCTCAGTCAAAAAAATGTGTAAATATTAGATAATAATAATATGTGTATTGCTTACAACTATGTTGTCTGGGTTGAGAGTATCAACTGCTCTAATAAACTGACGTTGTATGTCTTGGTAATGAGCGTTATGTTCATATTTAAGATAAGTAAAACCGTTTCTGGTTTCCAAATATGACATAGAAATACCTGTTAAGTGGAAAATAACGTTAATAATAACTTGCATAATAGTTTTTCTAAAAAATTAATTTAGTATTATGATGATAGTATGATACTATATAATAATATGTACTTATTTTCATTAAAAATGAGTTATTTCATTCACTCTACCTGAGCCTGCTACTGTTGGCCACTGTTCCTTTGGTGCAATTAGCTTACTATGGCGGTAAATACGCCTCTGGCCTTGTTTACTATTTAAAGAAATCAAATAAGCCCTCATTTTTAAAAAACATTATAATATGATATATTGTTGTTCATACATTAGATTAACATTTTATTTAAGCATACCCTCTTTCATAGTTGATCACTTTAGCTCCAAATATTTTCTTTAACTCGTACTCCGGATTTAGCAATCGACTGTCAATTTTGAACATTTCTTCAAATAAAGCCAATTCTTTGGACTTTGCCGACTGCTTGTCCAAATCCTTGTCTTTACCTTTGACCACACACGATCGATTCGTTTTGTGTTTTTGTCTAATCATTTCTTCATCCTCCTACAAAAGAATGTAAAGTATTTATAATGCCATTCATTGCCCATATAATTAAATGATACCGATAACAAGCTTTGCGAACGACCATCTGCAACTAATTGATATAACAAGAAAATTGAGTGGTAAAAATAAATTCAGATTTTATTACCGTTAATTCGGTATCAGCAAATGACTTGTCCGATCCTGCATTTTCAGCAGCACAACCACGCTTTTTACCTTTGGCAGGCTTTTTGCGCTTTTTCTTCTTTTTAGTTGTACTTTGACTAGTATCATCTTCCATTTTAGACGAGTCTCCACTTTTCTGATCATCTGCCTGACCGTCATCCTCTTTGGCCTCAGATTCCGATAATTCATTTAACTGCAATTTAAAATGTTTTGACTTTGAATCATGCCGATCAATAACAGTGTAAACTGTATAGACAAAACATCTCTGCTAACTAAAAATAAATAATATCATAATATATCAATAAATAATAGATAATTACCAATTCGTATGGATTTCGGATAGTTCGTTTAGAATTATTAAAGGCTACAGGTGCTTCGTCTTCAGAGTTAGGCGTAACCTTTTTCAACTCGTCATCCTGTGACCCAAACACTTTTTTCAGAGTTCTAGAAGACATAGTTTGTTATTGACAGGATACTGTGGTTGCAACTTTAATGACTGTCCAAATTCGTGGTTGACACAGAATGCCTGAAGGAAATACAATTACAAATTAGAAAACAATCTTAGACTAGACATTTAGAAAACATTCACAAAAAGCTGTTTGTGTATTATTTTCGGAATTTGTTAAATAAAGGTTTATTTTTCCTCTACTTTAAGTGTTTCAGTGTATTTATGAAGACACTACGGTCAACGACACTACAATAAAGGGGAGGGGACGTAATGCTTTATAAAAAGTGTCGATGTTGAGTCTTTATGGCTTCTACTTTATATGTGTGTATGGCAGTTCGTTTTGTTTTTTTAATATAAAATTAATCTCTCCACCCCCATCGACACAACATGAAAAAATATTACTAAAAATAGGACGACATTCTGACAGGTCTGCCCAACAAAACCAAAATCAAATGCAAACCTACTTTCCACTTACAATATTATTAGAATCCTATTTAGTAGTTACATTTACATTAAATATATTATCAGGATGTGGCTTTGGCCTAGCCTAGAGTAGTCTGTCCGCAAGGACTGCACAAACACCAGCAAAAACCTCATTAATTGAGCCTTTAATCGGCCACGAATTGTTAATAGTAAGACGAATTCTAATTGTTGAATTATCGACTTTCATATTGTCCTCTCTACATGCAGTAATGTAAAAATAGTCGAATAGTCTCGACACTAGCAAAGTAAAATTCAGATTAGTTTTCTGGAGTTTATTGTTGCTAGTGCCGAGACTATTCGGATATTTGAACCTTGCTGAATTTAGAGGGACATGACAATATGAAAGTCGATAATTGATCTTTTCAATGTGTTCACCTAGTCTAATGCTTTTCGGAGTACGGAGTTTTATTGCTTTTTTTGTATTATTTTTTAGTTATTTTAAATACATAAAAAATAGTGGTGACGAATGAAGTACGTATAAGGCATGGGGCTAAGCAGCAAGCATGCCCAGTTTTCAATGTATCATAGGGGATTTACATGGGGTAGACTAGTCACTTGGTTAGCCCTTTTAAGACGTATATTTTTGCGCATTTAATGAGCAATGACACAATGTGATTACGCAACATTATGTGCACTCAAAGCGAGCTGTCAAAACTCAAAATTGTGAATAATCATTTTTTTATTCCAGTAGAAGCTTCAGCCAAATAATGCCTTTGAGTTGAATTGAAGCTACACAAGAAATGGACATTAGCAAATTATTGCTAGATTTTCGTTCTTTACCAGAGCGCTTTGAGCACACATAACGTTGCGTAATCACATTGAATCATTGCTCATTAAATGCTCAAAAATACGTACTACCAGACAGTTATGGTGGTTCACTGAAGAATATCCTGTAACTTTCTTAAACAGGGCTAACCAGGCACGAGTCTACCTTATGAAAATTCCCTATGGTACATTGAAAACTGGATACGCTGTATTTCAATTAAAATAAATGCATACCAATACTGTTGGTGGAAAGGGTTTATGAGATTGATGACGTCCAAAAACAATACTTTTATACGTTGTATTATATGTTAGGTAGGTACCTTCAACGTTGTTTGTAATTATACCTGCAATTATATTATATTTGATTGGATTAGTATTTGGCCATTATTACCCAGCCATATGACAAGTTATTAAATATAAAATAAAACTATATTCAAATTATACAAAACTATGAAAGAAAGCATATAAGTTACCTTGTGATATTAAATTTTAACTGTCCAATGATGAATGAGTAGCTTGTTTGTTAACTGTTCTACCAGTTACAGAGTTATAATTGGCAGTATGACTAATTCATTAGTAATGGATTTTTTGTCAGTTACTCTGTCAGTGTGTAGGACATAGGATACTGAGCTGGCTGGATGAAATCAAAGTTACCTGATGGATCTAATTTGTCAAATCAAAAAAGGTCAAAAATTGACAATTTACTGCGTAAAACACCTGATACCTGAACATTCACCACTATCAACTATCACCACCTGAGCTAAACAAACGCGTAACAGCTTATTATTATGTATTTAAATTAAACTATGAAACAGACAGATTTATATAGTACAATTATTTTTCAAACATTATGTTGTTGTAATAGTAAGATTACAGGATCATGTTTAGTTTTAGGCAAGAAAGAATAATAATAGATTATCTTTAGCACAGATCACCGATGTTGTATTTATCCTCTAGTCTCTCTGGCATGGCTAAGTGACAAACTGCAAATAAATGGATAAAAAGTGTTGTGTGTAGAGCGAGAGACAAGAGAACAAGACTCAGTCAGTTGTTGCAAGAAGTCAGCTGATTATGAAGCGGATACATGTGGAAATTTGTATCTACACAGTTGCGGGCTCCGGATCTTCAATCTTTCAGTTCTCAACTCAACAATTCCATTTGAAAGTGGACAGTGTTCCTTACTACTAATGTATACTGAATTGACATTGATAAAAATGATGAAATAACTTTCAACTTTTACCTAACAAAATATTATAGTTCTTTTTATCATTTGTAAACTTTTAACTCAAATTTTTAAGTTTAAAAACATTCGGTTCCAAAGTTTTGTTCGGATGGTCAATGGTGTTGTTCAGTCATCAGTGTATAATAAGTGTTGAAAATAGAATGAAACTAACAATGTGGACATTTGACATTGCCATTTAGTTATTTGTTATTGTACAAAGTAAATTCTCGTTTGGAAGCGTTAACCGCTAATGTTGACCTGAAGGATTTTCCCAACTTGAAGTGGAAGTAATAAAAAAATTAAAAAACTGCAATTCATGTGGATTGGATTAGATTCATATTTCATAATTAGAAATGTCATATTGAATATGAATTATTAGCCATTAGTCCATTAGTAATCATATACTGTTTTGCATCAGTCTATTTATATTGAGTAAGCGGAACTATAATTGTAGAATGTTGAATGTTTAACATAATTAAACAACAGTTTAACAGAAATCTATAATCTTTCATTAGACCAATTATTAGATGTAATTGTAATACACTGATTACATCTAATAACTTATAATTGTCAGTTCATTGTCGTTTTGGTGCTTAGTGTTGGATATAGAAACTTGAATCCTGACTGACTTCCGGGTAGGTAACATTAACATAAATTCTCTTAACTCTTGCACTTCTATGATCTATTCACCATTAACATGAAAGTTTATTGACAAACATGTTTACTGTTTAGATTGGGCCTTAAATAAGAATCATCAACAACCAAAAACGCTAATTCAATCCATTAGTGAATTGTGAATTAGCGTAGCCCCGCCAAATATTTTACTGGGCAGAGACTGTCTCACTCAGCTCATTGTATTAAAAGTTCAAACCTAACGTAAGCATAATATTAATATTATTTATATGAAAAATTATTTAGGAATTACATGCTTTTGAATTATTATGTTATCAATTTATTAGCAAAAAATTACAACTTGTATTTTGCAAGTGTAAGTACTAACACATACACAAACACAATTTTATATGTAATTTAATTGTCTATCTTTTAATTTCCATAGCCCTACTAACAGTAAAATAGTAACCAGCTATACAATAAAAATATGGCTCACCGGCTACTTACATCAGTTAAAAGATATGACAAGTTTCTTAAACGACAACTTGTAACGGGATGCATTCTTACACCCAGGGTATTGTTTGTTTTATTTAATAGAAATACTGAGCATATAATACTGAGTTGAATTAAGCTTGTGAGCAATTTATTTGCAATCAACAGTGTAAAATATGTATATTTTTTGCTTCAGTTTCCCATTCTGCTACAAAAGAAGTTTCCAGATTTAAGCAAGCTACTATCACAAATGACCGTTTGGTTTAGCGAACAACCTCCAAAAGGATTTGAAAAATTTTTTAATCCAAAAAAATCTGGAACTAGTTCTACCGCGGGTGATAAGGAGGCAATAGGTATTTGCAACAATTACTTAGTCTTTTATCGTTCTTAAATTAAAAATGAGTTGAGGTACATAACTATTTAATTATTATTTAATTATTAATTATGTGACTATTTAGAAACAAAATCAGGAAGTAATGAGTCTACAAAAAAAGCAGATTCTGAACCAGGTCCTAGCTTGAATGCTGGAGCGGCAAAACCCTCTAATCCTAGCAAACCGCCTAGTGATCCGTGGTCTTCCCTACTTGGAGGAGGTGGTGGACCGCGACCTGGAGGAGGAGGAAAATCTTCTGGTAGTTCTGGAATTGGAGGAGATGGCGATAAAATGATTTTTATGGCTGTTGTTGGAACGATTGGTCTATTAAGTACTTTTGCTTATTATGAAATGAGCTATAAAGAAATCACATGGAGAGATTTTGTGAATAAGTATGTATGAGAATTTAATTTCGTCTCAACAATTTGATACCTTGAAGCATAGTAATTTTCTTTTATCTATACAGTTATTTGGCTCGAGGTCTTGTTGAAAAGCTGGAAGTCGTAAATAAAAAATGGGTGCGAGTGCGACTGAATACAGCTACTAATGTTGATGGCTCGGTAAAAATTGTTCTAAAGCTTATCAGAATTTTGTCTGATATTATGTCGGCCTCCGTCTCAAACCAAAAATTTTGCCTTTCAAAAAGTATCCTAAAACTAAGCAAAAAATATCAACAATCTTTTCCCTCGATTTTTTTTCGTACTGCAACTGCGAATAGTTGACCATTTCCAGCAATCGCTTGAAGGCAGTTTATTTTTGCTGTTGAGTATTTGAAATTTAATCTCTGTACTGTTTAACCATCGCTATAACTTGAGACTTGCCCAGTTGCCCATAGTCTACTACAATCATATCTTACAATTTTTCGGACTTTGCAGCTAGATATATATAAATTGTCACAAGAATCACAAGAATGTTTTTAAAAAAGAGAAGTGATCATGATCACTATTATATGTATGTATAAAATATGTAGTTACATTTTAATAGATGAGTGTATATACATAATTAATAATACAACTTTTTTAATAGGTTTATATACCGTATACTCTTTTCAATCCTTATACATTATCATTCCTCAATGATGTGGAAATATCCTCTCTTATTATTTAGGTTACATATATCACAAGTATTGTAATTATATCCATTTATTTGACACTATAACGTAACTTTGATACTTGCCTAAGCTATGGCCTTTCTAAGCAAGTCTTGTTCTCAGTATTCACTGTGAGCATAACAAAATGCTCCCTGAATATATTTATCCCTGTAAAGTTGATTTGATTGGAATGAATTTCGGTTTGATGCTGCATGTGGGGTTGTCGTAGTGTATCTGCATCATCTGATATTAACGTGCGTCTAATTATTGAATACAGGGTATTCTTTGGTTTAACATCGGGAGTGTCGATTCTTTTGAAAGAAACTTAGAAAACTCTCAAATCGAAATGAATATTGAAGCGTCTAATTTCGTTCCAGTTATTTACAAATCAGAACTGGAAGCATCCAGTTTCACGGGAATTATTCCAACTATTCTAATTATAGGTAAGTTGGAAATGGTTCTAATATTGAACATTTCACTATAATCAAGTTCATTGCTTCTAGAGGTCATTTTTTAAAAAAACAAATTAACATTTATTTTATTTCCGACAAGATTTCGATAACTTCTTCAGGTTGTTTTGAATGATGGAAATATTCGACTTTCATTGAAGTTCTTTTCAACTTTACTGATTTATATAGATTATAAAATACTATTCCTGATTATACAAAAAGATCTTCCTAATTGTAATTCAATGAAAGTCGAATATTTCCATCATTCTAAACGACCTGAAGATTAGTAAGTTATTTCGATAACTTACTTATCTTATAACTTACTGAAAGCTTGTCGGAAATAAATGTTAATTTGTTTTTTTAAATGACCTCTAGAAGCAAAAACAACCCTTATTGTAACTAAATCAAAGGTTTATGTAGTCTGTTTCATTTTATAAGTTAATTGCTGCTTTCAGGTTTTCTAATTTTCATGATGAGAAGATCTGCAGAGATGATGAGTGGAAGAGGTGGTCGTCGTGGGGGAGGATTATTTGGTAGTGTCATGGAATCCACTGCTAAATTAATTAATTCAAGTGATATTGGTGTACGTTTCAAGTAAGTTTGCAGAAAATCCCATTTTAAGCTTAAAATTAAATTTTTGTATTTACGGCAGTTTTATCGGATTCCTACACGTTGATTTAGGGATGTAGCTGGATGTGAAGAGGCTAAAATAGAAATTTTAGAATTTGTGAATTTTCTAAAGAATCCTAAACAGTATCAAGAACTCGGAGCTAAGATTCCGAAAGGAGCGATTTTAACAGGTGACAAAATTAATAGTTGCTATCATTTATTATATTTTTAGTTGATTCATTAAACTCATCAAATAATGAATACCTAGATAATAATTAAGTAATTAATTACCCTTGTAAGGACCTCCTGGAACCGGAAAAACCTTATTGGCTAAAGCAACAGCTGGAGAAGCTAATGTACCTTTCATAACTGTATCAGGATCAGAATTTCTTGAAATGTTTGTTGGAGTAGGACCTTCAAGAGTAAGTTACTCATGTCATGTCATTATGTTACATTATAGTGGAATTGGAATTACAGTGTCGACAAAGACTGTTTTATTTCTAAATTGAGAACTTTGTCTTTACTTATAGGTTCGTGATATGTTCACAATGGCCAGAAAGCACGCTCCATGTATTTTATTTATCGACGAAATTGACGCGGTAGGAAGAAAACGAGGAGGTCGAAGTTTCGGTGGCCATTCTGAACAAGAAAATACTTTAAATCAACTTTTAGTGGAAATGGATGGTGAGTTATAATGAATAGTCTATTATGACGAGACGTCTAAATAACTATAGACTATTGTTGTTACGATGAGCTATGAACTATTGAATGAATTGCTACCCATTATTTTACTGATTAGGTTTCAATACAACAACTAATGTCGTAGTGCTGGCTGCTACCAACAGAATAGACATATTAGATACAGCTCTTCTCCGCCCTGGACGTTTTGACCGACAAATATATGTTCCTGCTCCTGATATAAAAGGACGCGCCAGTATTTTTAAGGTACATTTAGGTACCCTGAAGACGGATCTTAACAAAGATGATCTGGCAAGAAAAATGGCCGCCCTTACACCGGGTTTTACAGGTGCTGATATCGCCAATGTTTGCAATGAAGCTGCATTAATTGCTGCCCGAGATATGAATCACAACATCAACTTGAAACATTTTGAACAAGCCATTGAGCGTGTTGTGGCTGGTATGGAAAAGAAAACTAATGTTTTACAGCCTGAAGAAAAAAAGACTGTTGCTTACCATGAGGCAGGTCATGCTGTCGCTGGTTGGTTCCTTGAATTTGCCGATCCACTCCTTAAGGTAAATATTATATGTACACCTGTTTCGGTATGAATTCATGAATATTTCCATCATTCAAACTATTTTATTTGCCAACAAGGCTAACAAGCATATAATTTTTTATATTGCTGTGTAATTCGGTAAGGTGTAAGGATAATGAATGTAGTGAATATAATATTATTTATTTTACTTTTCTTTAAGAAAGTAGAAAGAAAAATGAAAATAGAATCGAATAGTGAAAGGACGATATTATTCTTTATATAGCCCTTGGTTGGAAATTTATTCTAAGTATCTTAAGTATGAAAGTAGATTTAAATATGATTAGCATTTGTTTTACTCTAAGGTTTCTATAATTCCTCGCGGCAAAGGATTGGGCTACGCACAGTATCTGCCTAGAGAACAGTTTTTGTATACCAAAGAGCAACTAATGGATCGAATGTGTATGACTCTTGGTGGACGAGTGTCAGAACAAATATTTTTTGGCAAAATCACCACTGGAGCTCAAGATGATTTGAAAAAAGTGACTCAAAGTGCTTACGCTCAAGTATGTTACCACATTTTTTTCCATTTTTTAGCATACAATTTTTCTATTTCAATCATTCAATCAATGCCTATTAATGTGCTCTGTAAACTTTCTTGTATTAGTGGAAGTAATAAATTCATGTTATTTAGAAAGCTATTAGAAAGTTCGAATTTGTTTCATTATTTACAGATTGTCCATTATGGTATGAACGATAAAGTTGGCAACGTTAGTTTCGACATGCCCCAGCCTGGAGATATGGTATTGGATAAGCCATACTCGGAAGAAACATCGCAGCTTATTGATAGTGAAGTTAGAATATTGATCTCGGGCGCTTACCAACGAACCTTGTCCTTATTGCAGTTGCACAAAAATGACGTTGAAAAGGTCAGTAACCAAATTCTTTACACACTAAACAACACAAGCCATGCAGTGAAGCAGTGGTATTGCCACAATCAAGTAAATAAAACGAAATATCCGTGTAGTGCTGTGTATAATAATTCATGATTCGCATGTGAGATTTTCTTCGTTTGCTCCATTGGGTTTTAGCTTTTGGATGTTGTCAATATTTTCTATACAAATAGTTTATTTGTAACCGTTTCTACTTTCTACTACTAATTCCATAATTGTTTCGGTCCGGTTATGTGCCATATGACTTGGGTTATACTTTATTATGAGCACTGTCCTGGAAAAGTGAGTGAAGAAAAGTTTATTTGACAATGCAAATGTTTCTCTGTACTTCACAAATGGTCAGTGACACTGAATTAGATATGGTTAGCTCCATTTTAGAGAGGTAACAAAACGATAAAAGTAGAAAAGGAAATATATATTAAAGAAACCTTCCCAAGTAGTATACTGATATTGTAATCCGCATTGACTCTACGAATAATTACTATTTATTTTTTATTTATTGCTGACCTAACTAGAATCCGAAAATCTCGGGTTCGGGACTCGATGTCCCTTACCTGTTTCTACAAATAACCAGTTAGTATACTAACTACTTTTTCGGGAGGATATTTAGTGGAAATTGTTAATATTGTGGACGAACAGACCGTCGGCAAAATTGATTTACAGATATCAATGGATTTATAACCACTCTACTCTTCACACCCCATGGAGAAATATAATTTCTCCAAAATGGAAATAAATTTCTGTAGTTTGAGGCAGAAGCAGATATATTTCAAAACATATGACTCAGTACCTAAGTCTTTGATGCACTGGTGATTGAAGGATGGAGGTACTCTTAAATAATGTCGGTTAGGTATGTACATTCGATTATAATAATGCAGTAGTATGCAGGTTGGAGTTAAACTTCCAACGTCCACAACTCAAATATACGTTATATTTTCGGCCAAGAAATTGGAGAGTAGAAGTTTAAAAATAAGCGAGCATAACCTAAGGTCGTTTTTAAATTTTTTATTCAAATTTTTCAAAAATGTCATTTATAGTAATACTTTTAACTAAAAGGCAATATGAACTCGCCAAGCGAAGTATACTTCAAAAGCACCGTCATCCGTCACCCATTAAGGCTTTGGTATACAGCTTTTCACATTTCAATGTTTTCTCCAGTTGTTTTGCTAGAACTTTTGAAAGATAAAGTCTGACTTTAACAAAATTTTTATGTTTTGATAGCTTTATATATTATATCTTCAATGATGTAGGTACTTTTTTTATTTTTTTAAACTATATGTAAAGCCTTTGATTAGTCCGTTTGTCTGTTCTGTCTGTTGAAACGGTAAAAGTGATAGACCCAATCATCCAATCACCCAACCCTTAAGGCAGAGTCCCTTGGACAAAAACACTATCTCTCTAGTTCCTACCCAAATAATTATTCAAGAATCTTGGATGCAATAGTCCGCCTCTGATTGACAGGTAGTTTTGTGGTGGTGGAGATTTTGATTTTAAATCGGAAACGGAGCTACATTGTGTTGAGTGCTAGTCTTATTAATGTAAATTCAAATGGAAGCATTTATTGTTACAACACGCTCAGTTCGTTATTTACATTAAAACTTGTCCCTAGAGTACAGCATAGGTAAAATAATTTTTGGGATTGATGTTGGAGTAAAGTAATGTATGTATCACTGCCGTAATGCTTCGCTCGAGCCAGCACAACAGGTTGCATTGCAATAACAATGCTGAAAATAATGTTCTCCCAGAAATAAGGAAAGTCGTTATAATTATATAGTTTTCTCCTGGAGATTTGCTTCGTGAAAAATTCCAGGAGTACTTATGGAAACAATGCAGCAAGTTTTTAATGTTTTGAGCTGACTGGATGCTGTGATGGTTCTGGTAGTAAGCATAAGAGTAAAGAATTAAAGTGGAACAAGAAAATTTCTGAAAGGAACACGAGAAGAATCCCTGCAATGTAATGGAAAGGTATGACATACCTTTCTCGTCTTTCTCCTTACTTTCCCCTTTCTATGTAATTCCAAGCATTTGGCTCAAACGTATCCCACCCATCTTCATGAAGTTGAAGTATTTCATTTGGACTTACACGACGAAATCAACTGATGAGTGCAGACACAAACTGCGATTACTTTTACCATCTTCTCTAAGCTTCAAATAACTTTTATTCTAACCTATCTGCAATTATACAGTGTGTACCTACACCAACAAGGACAGTATGTATATACCGTTTAAAATAATTTTATAAGTAAATGGATTACTGTGGCCTTTATCTGTGAAAGTGGATAGATAAAGCTAACCCAGGAAACACTTAGACATGAATTTTACCTCATAATTTCTATTCTAAATGGTCAATTTTATTCTAAATGACCAATTTTAAGTATTCAAAATTGCTGTGGATATGTAAAAACCGATTGCCTATTTATTCCTCTAATCAATGATTTGTCTCAAGCTTTGCATTGCTACTCATCGCACTTTCTCTGTAACACATCGAATTACGTTTTTTCCAGAGCCGTTTTTACGTTTTTTCCAGAGCCGTGTTTACGTTTTTTCCAGAGCCGTGTTTACGTTTTTTCCAGAGCCGTGTTTACGTT
>JAQFYB010006027.1:0-12937 GCA_034694085.1 Pogonognathellus longicornis | reverse complement strand
ACTTTCTTTCAAGTGTATCCATACGCTTACCAGTTATTTCTTGTTCTAACCATAAAGCCCCATTTACATACAATAACAAAGTTTTCGCTTAGTTAGACAGGGCATGTTAAAAACAAAGGCTAATTAATTATTAACCAATTACCAATTACTTGGCTTATAATTCCAGAATAATATTTGAATCAAACTGAACAGTACAGATTACACCTTGTTAAAAATAAACAGCAAAGAAATGCAATGAATTTGTTTATGATATGCATGTAGTACTCTGGTATTATTGTTACATAATATTTATTAGTCTTTACTTTGGTTCAGCTACTCTAAATATGTATTTTGTTAAGAATGAAGCAAGTTTATTTGGTTATCAACCCTTTGTCTTAATAAAGCCTTTAATGATGCTTGTTAATTCCTATGTGCACAAACAGAGTACCTACTCTGATTCGTAGTGCCTATGCCTACCTACTTACAGACTTTACAGCACGGCTGTAAACGTACAAGACATAAAAGACAAAGGAATATCTGTGCATGCACACGTAACGTACTACACCAGAAGAATGATAATGAAACTTTCATTTTCCAATCTTCTTAATGTTACACGTCCAAGCGTTTCTAAAGTTGCTGCGGTATTCTCAAGTTTAGAATTTGGCATGGCTTGTTGGAAATAATGATGTAAGGTCGAACAACAGAGTTGATGATAATCAGCAAAGAAGCAGAACAAAACAAGGAGAACTTCAACATCACTTACGTAAGTGAGACTGACTAGTTTACTATAAGACCTCAAAGCTCTTTTGGCTGAACAATAATACATCAACATCAACCGCACGAAATCTTCCCTGCCAGAACCACTGCGTATAAAACTGTTCTTGCTGCAAGTGTGAAAATTACAAACGACTCAAGTCATTTGTTGATAATGAGACTGAATCTTTCATTAGTGTATACAATACCTCTAACAATACAATATTTGCAAAATACATGTTTAGCATCCCATAGCATAAATTTCTGTCTGAAATTCATACATACATAATATTTTGTGTCTAATATTCCTATGTTCCCCATATTGTGTCTAAAATTTATACACACAACAATATTCCAATGTTCCCCCTAGACAAAGTTAAAGTTAAACTGCATAATTCTCTATGTGAATTCATTTATAACATCACATTCTTATGCCCCTGCTGCTCCTCGGTTCGTGTAGAGTAATAAATTTTAACATCTCTAGTCTTCAACTCCAGTACTCCATACCTATACCTAAGAAGATTAGCAAGTGAGAATCTCTTTCTGGAAATCTGCAGAGTTCTTGACAGGAGTATACAGTACAAATAAATGCATGGCACAACAGAGCGCTTAACTATTTATTAGTCATTAGTATTTAGTTGAGTTTGTATACCTACCTATATACAAAACAGATATACCTACCTAGGTCTAATAATACACCATAATACACTAAAACTGTATAATTCCCTTACTAACACATGGAAGAAGGCAGGATGAGGAGGACGAAAGTCTTTCAAGTGTGAACATCTTGGAAACTCCTCAACAAAGTACTCCTACAACAGATACTTATCGTTGTAAACAGTGGTACTTTTACTCAGGAATTGTATTAGCTAGGAATAATAATGTGTATAGATGCTTTGCCTGGCTATTATAATGGAAGAGCCTTCTGGTTCTCCAGTCTATTTAATACGTTCTTGTTCTGGGTAGACCTATTTGTAAATAATACATGACAGTAGTCCTAGTGTGTATCTGTAGGGAAGTATAAGTGTAATGGAAGTTATTTAGTAGTATGTGTTGTATAGGAGAAGGAATTCTAAATTGTCGCACCATGATAACTTCATCACCAACTCGGAGACGACCATCCTTGGCTGCCACACTATCGGGGTAGATCGCACTAATGAAAGTGTGACCCTCAGAACCTTGAAGACTAAATCCCAATCGGCTGCACCAACGTCGACTCAGCTGCACCGTGAATATCTGCAGACAATTTAGAAACAACATGTAAACTGGATTTTGTTGCAGACGACACAGACATAACTACTAAGCAGCCAAACTATAAACTACTAGTATGTAGCGTGTAGAGAGCTAGTTGAACAAAGTACAAGGTAAAGTTGCCAGAAATGCTCTTGGTCTGAAACCAAGATGAAATTGTTATAAAAGGAGGAAAGTGGCACAACACAACGCAAAATAAAGAGAAAAGTGAAAGTGCTAACGAACAGAGAATGAGAAAACAGCCACAGAAGTGCTAAGCCACCAAAATTCCCAGATTAATTTCTTCTCGGGCAAAAACTACTCGCATGAACACATGGCACATGTAACAGTACAACTATAGCGTGTAAGTTTAGTGAAATTAATGAAAAGCAAGCGCAAAGACACCAACGAGAAATATTAATTTAAGACACACACACAAATGCTGTTGAAATGTTGACTTGCTTTGGGAAACAAATAAAAAAGAAATGCAATTTGAAAACAGTACAAATTTTAGTAGTTTCAGGGAGAAAACACGATTTCGCTTCTTATAAGTGCTAGTGCAAGTGTATATGAGATATTTTCTGAATATTCTGTGTGTGTAAACAATATTACAACTCATATGAGGGAAAATAAACTTTGCGGATAAAAATGAACTCTCGGTTCTTAGGAGAGTAATTCAGAAACACATTCAATTTTCTTACTCTCAGAACTTTACACTGAGTTACTCTGATGAAAATAAGTTCGTATTTTCTAGGAAGCTATAGAATTGTTCATTTTAGTATATAAATATCCGAAAGCTGTAAATGTTCAAAGATTTCGTGGAAGTTTATTAAGAATACGCAATGTGAGTGTATACTTTTAATAATAATCTTAGCCTGAGGACATAATGAGAACATTACCTAGGTATACTATATTATTAACTTCTGACAAATGCATATCTCTTTGTAAAGGAATGCTGTGTAAAACTCTTTACGGTCACCGACTTCAATTTCCCCACGTTGCTTTGCAAACATCAGGAAGACGGAAATTAAATTTCCTCGCATGACATTAAAAAAGGTTTTAGTTTCAGCAAAGAGAAAATAAGTCTACAAACGCAAATATTAAATTGCTCGCTCATGTGGATTTCCTTTTATACGAAGAATTACTTGGCACGTAATATAATGGATTTGCGTACACTACAACGCTCAATCTTAATAGGTATACTTCTTGGAACATGAAGGCTGGAATAGATTCGAGAGGAAGTGTAATTAAAAGCCCAAGATCAATTTCCTAGGTTGAGGTACAGTCTACAACTACAACTACTTTGCACTACAAAACATGCCAACCGACGAATTTCCAGGACAGAATGAAGAGAAAGGCAGGAAACATGCTTTGAAAGTAAGATTTCTCATTTCCACAAAGAATAGGTGCAGAATGTGATGCAAAAAGTGATGAAATTGAGGTAGTAAGGTTGTAGCGTGTAAACATGTGTAGGAGTGTGTGAACTGTGAAAAATAATAAGCTTGCAAAGGTAGGTACATACTTGTTCGCCATTAAATTGAGTAGTACTGGATATTTCCATATCACACTCTCTAAACTCTCTTCCATCCGGACTCCGTCGTTGAGGTAAACGATGGTTCTTCCCGTTTTGACCTTCTCCACTGTTTCGAAATAAATCATCGTACTCGTCAGTCGAAGTTTGACTATTTTTCTCAATATTACTACCCCCTGCAACAAAATTGTACAAACATAAAATATACATTCATATCAATGTAGGTTGAACATGAGTTAAAAGAATAAATTAATATTTTTTTAACTTAGAGATATCAGGAATTAATTTATTTACTATTGTCCGTACCAGAAGCTCCAACAGGATGTCTAAAGCTCGCATCCAAATCCTCATCATCCAAAAAGTCGTCATCGTCATCATTATCATCTTGGGAGAAAAGAACGCCTTTCCACTTGAGAAGACCTCCGGCTTTCGTAGAACCGGAAGTGGAAGTTCCTGATGCCGAAGAAGAACTGCAAGGGGCGTCAGATGTCTTGCTTTTGGTCCCTTTAAGCTGATTAGCCAGACTTGTCTGTATACAACCAAATAAAAATCATTTTCATTTTGAATTACAATATACAGCCAAAGATTGGATACAAAATCTCAACATAAACCAAATTTTATGACCAGTGTAAAAAATTTAACAACATTTCATATAGCTCTATATAAAGCAGTTGACATCATTTCAAAATGCACAGACCTAGTCATAATGACGGGAATAAAACAAAACACAATAAAATCTCATGGTCATAGCAAAACACAAATAAACTTTCTTTTTAAGACAAGAGTACAAATACAAACTGTACATGTGACTTAGGTAGGTACTAGTGTATAAAGTACAGTGACAAATACAATGTACTGGAAAACGAGTAGTTTAGTTTGGTTGGTCTACATTGCGGATTTGGCATGACAGGCCGTAACAGACAGACAGATAAAGTAAAAAAAGATTGAAATTTTATGAGACCCACTTGTTGAGTATCTTGTGAAGCCGTGGAAGAGAACGTCGAGGGAATGTCGATATCTGAAAGAGCCGAAGTCGAATCTCCGCCACCAAGTCGAAATCCAGAGCCAATATCCTCTTTTGTGAGTTTTGTCCCTTTACATCTCATTTTGTTCGGTTTAGTAGTTGAAGGCAGAATGGCAGATTGATATGCGGGCTGGCCATGTCGAAAATTACTGCCGTCGCGGCGATGGCTTGGACTGTTATGGGCAGAACCGAATCCCGGCTCGGATACGATACTATCGTGCTATAATTTTTTTACAAAAGAATACAATGTCAGGAAATTGAGCGGAAAAATCATTATGTTTCTCTTTTGTCTGAACAAATCAAATATTTCATTCTATCACAGACACTCTCGTATATACAACCCGCATCAGAAATCTCTTTCCTTTTCTTATGTATGTATTCTCCATTCACCCACATACATTTATATTTATGATATGATTGTTGCACAAAGGAAAAATTTTGCCAAAAGTCCTATCTATATGTAGATCGTTAACTTAAGTATGCCCCATGCAACAACAATGACAACAACAAATTAATCATACATACTACTACTAGGTATTCACTCCACCACGAGGGTTTCATATCTACTTCACTTCCGATTTTACCCCACAAATCAAATCTTTTCCTACAGAATATTGATTTTCCTTTTCGACCATGTAATTATTTGTATGCATTTAAGTAGTTACACGGTTTCTTATTGTTGTATATCGGTAGCTACAGCTATTAGCTATGCTACATTCACTATAGTACCTATTATTGTATACACCTACTGTATGGATAGAATAAATCGCTTTGTAATATAACATTTCATGCCAATTTATCATTTGTAAAGTAATACATGGGTTAGTGAGTTACAAAATACAAAACATAGCTACATACAAATCATGACAATCTTGTCAATGTCAGATTGTGAAGTATGTGAAGGCAATAAAATAAAAAGTAATTACTGACATTCTGTCTTATTCTGGCATTATTCCTAAGATTGATATTAGTATTAGTCCCCTGTATAAATTACCTAGACATACCTTCTGAAAAACATTCATGTAGAATGTATACACATTACATAATATGACTTGAAATGTGTCCAGTTGTCTTGTGCCATATTAGACAGCCCTCTCGAAATGCTTACGTCATTTCTAGAATAATTGTTTTGTGTGAAACCTAAGAACTCCTAAAGTTCTATTATAGCAGTACCTAGTAGTACAAGTGACGTTTTCTTTATCACTAGATCACAAGGCAAGTCAGAAATAGAAAAGCACAGACTAATAACACCCCCTCAAGCAATACTCTCGACAAAACCTACCTTGCCTCTTTCATTAAATACGCCGACATAAAACACTTCTGGCTTTTCTTTTTTACCTCCATGTATTAAGTATAAAGAAAAATACAAATGAGAAAAACTCCAAAAAAGTTATGTCCAAGTCAAGGCACATTTGATTTACAACATTGAGACTTGCTATAGCTGTAGCTAACGTTTAGAAATGCTCAAGAAATACAAAAAATAAAATATTTGCAGTGAAACGTAACTCAAATACAAATAAAGTCTCTTTACCCAATAACTTATACTTTATTATCGTAGAACACCACACGGAGCACTAACACTAACAACCAGTTAGAAACAGCCGGCAATAAACGACTGATAGCGATAGTGCATTCATCGTGTGTATGAGTTGTCCTTCTTTCGCAGTTGTTCGTAGAAAATAAATCCAAAGGGGAATACTTTCTTTTGTGACAGTGAACTTTTTGTTGGTGCAACTGGAGAACAGGAGCAGCAGAAACATCAACAGTAAACAAAGTAGTAATACTATTCTGACTGTGAGCGAGGAGTACATGTACATATTTGATTTACAGATTGAATGAGTAAACAAAGAAAATGTTTGAGATACTACTACAGATAGTAAAAGTACATAGAAACCAAACCTATACAAAACCAAGGCAAGGTGCACACACAAAAAGATGTAGCTTCTATACACAAAGAAAAGGAAAGTCGTTGACAGGGAATACAAACAAAGTGTTTAAGTCTTAAGTTTCACAGTCGTATTAGTAAAGTATAGCTTTACTTTAGTTTTTAGCACAAATAGAAAGTCTGTGTCTGTGTGTGTTTGTGCATTGCACAGGTTTAGGCTGAGTTTGGTACATACATACACTCACGGCCGTATCCAGAAATCCATTTTGGGGAGGGCAAAATATGTTTCGGGGAGGGCAAAATATGTTTCGGGGAGGGCAAAATTCACAAAAAAGAGGTTATATTTCACTTTCAGGCTTCAGGGCAAAATAACCTCTTTTTTGGAATTTCGGGGGAGTTGCCCGTTTGCCTACCCCCTAAATACGGGCATGCATACACTAATAACACATAGAAAGTGCGACTCTACACCGAATGGCACAGAGAGACAGAAATAAAGTGTAGTTACATGATTGAGGTCGGAAGAGAAAGAATTATCATCCTCCAAACTGCTGATGCGATCCAGATGGAGAGTGAATTGCCGAAAGGAAGGTTTTCTTGTAGGCTCATTGACCTCGGAGTCAGAATGGTCAATCTCATCTTTGGTTTTACAAGTGTTAGTGCTGCTGGTGTCTGTGTCTTCTGGGCGGAGCTCGTAGGACTTATATCGGTCAGTCTTTTTAGATCTTGGTTGAATTATCGTTCCCGCAGGAGTCGACTCCCCACTTCCGCTACTTCTCGTCTCAGCCGGATAATTGTGATGATGACTGCTGTGCTGCAGATGAACTCCACCGTTGCCTCCACCACCTCCTCCTCCAGAACCAACGTGGCTTTCATTTGACTCACTCTTGTTCCCACTGTTGACGCTTTCCGGCGAGTGAGTTTTATTTGATTTCTGAGTCGCCTTACCAGCGAAACCTACAGTTCGTGTAACAAAAGAAATTCAATATAAAACCATACCACCATACCATTTCATTTTACACCACTTAAATCAGCTACCTCCATAATACCAGTCCGACCTGTATACTAGCCTTCCTAATACTATACAGCCTCTACATACATAGACTATTAGGTCTTTTTTATGTAATATCAGTTGATCAGGTGGTAAAACCTAAAATGCATCCCTCACATTTCTGCAAAATTCTATATACTCTTTTTGACACTTGCTACACATAACCTTTCTTAAAACCTTTCACCCGCAAATTCAAAATGTCGCATTTTTTCCAGCGTCATGACATTTTAGATTCAACCACTGCACTGCATATTGCTGTGTGGAATGAACAAACTGTTGTTAGCTTTTGCCTTTTATATACATTAAGTTACATAATATATAAATCTCTATAGGTATACTCTGTTAAATACGGCGTAAATCATGATATAACTGAATAGCCCTATGTGAAGGTATAAAGCATTACTATGGCTTTTTCTTTCTGTCACTGTAAAGTGAAGTCAGAGTCATTTATTTAAGTACTGTGCTAACACCACAGCACACACACCGGGAGCCGTAAGTGGAAGTAAACTTCCTCTGATCCCCCCGACTCCTTTTCAACCTACTATGTATATATTCGTTTAAAGACGACTCTGTATATTATGGTATAATACACCAAGGGATATGGTGGTAGTGTAAAAGTATCTTCTATTGGAAAAGGCAAAAAGATCCACCCACAAGATAGACGTTGCATTGCATACAATAGGACTTTTCCTTTGTCGACTTTTAGAGTTAGATTGGCTTATTGACGTCACGACGATATCCTGTCTAAATCCATGAGAATAACATTTCAGTTTGTTCTTGTATGGATATAAGCTAAAAGCTACTGTTATTCAGTATATGGAGGGAGTAACACTGTTCGTATTCGTATATGTGAAGGTAATAACAGTTTTTCTTCACAGACATGTAATGTAATGTGCTATAATGGTATATCTGTAGGAGTGTGTAGCACTCTATTATGTAATAGAGGTAAAATGAGGAGTAAAAGTCAAAGTTGGATGTCTGTGGACAATGTGGAGTGAAAATAGAGGCGGTTGGTGATATATAGAACGATGTGTGCATAACGGTGCACTCAGACTGATATGGCTTTACTGCTGTCACAGCACAAGCAACAAAATGACAATTCGCTTTTCAGATGCAGTTGCAAAAATAAATATTTGGTCATTTTTACTTTGACAGAGAATCAAGTGCTGTGCAATGTGTCTTACATATATGTTACATAGTTTGTGACTAAAAAATATATTTTATTTTAGGTTACGTGTATTTGTTATAAATTCATCAACACATTGTAGCTGTATTGCACATGCAAATTGTAAAAAAAATAAAAACGGTCTCCTTGAAGTAGCTATGAATGGATTTCCCCTTCAAAAAAACTTTCCTTTATTCTAAAGAGACTGTTACCACAATCTTATTTATTGTTAATTTTCTAGTTCAGATAAGTTTCAAGTTTCAACTGCAGTATAATGTTGTAAGTATAGAGTTTAGCTCTTTTTGCAGCTTGACTATTGTATATTGTATAATATAATACTTCTATGCATTTAGTTGTCAACTTTTGTTGCAATTTTATATTATTAGTAGAGCATCCCTTGCTGAGTTTTGCAAACTTTCCTATTGCTATCACAAAATTATTAGTTTCAACTTTCTATTCATGAGGAAAGAAGGAAAACTCAGTTTTCGGAGTTTTCCGTAAGTAGTAAATAATAAGACGGTTAATAATTCGTGATGCTTTTGTAGTAGTACCGAGGAGCACCAGATAGAAAATTGTGTTACAAAGCAATGTAAACGTATCTGCCAGTCTGTCAATGCCCTAGTCTTTGGGTTGTCAATTTGAATGGTGAAGATGAAATTGACAAAATTTAATTTAGTTGGTGAATTGATGAATCGCATAGAGTGCAGAACTTTTCTAGGAAACTTTTTGAGGTCATTACCAATGACTGTTCTTGGTACAAGTTTTAACCTAATACCCTCACCGATATCCCTCAGGAAAACAGTTGGGGACACTTTTCGTCTAACTTGTTATATAAGAAGACTGCGATTACTGCAAACAGAGACTGTTTATTGATCCGGACCATTTACCATTTATATTTCTATGTAGTATACCCTCAGACTTCATATACAGCTCTACCTACCCGTTTGAGTTACCGAAAACCGGAAATTCTGTCTAGTTTTTTTAGCCGGCAGGACTTCTTTAGCGTCTACGTAAGTATAAGTACATTGCATTTAATCCGATTACACTGTTATATCACTAAACATACTATTCGGGTTTTTATTATCAGTTGGTGGCCAAAAGAGAATCAAATCCTTCTTTGAAACACAAACTCAACTAAACTTGTGTAAAAGTGAAGGAACGAGGGATGTGCAAATAACACTAAGAGTACCACAGAAGTACACTTCTGGCCAGAGATTATTTTTCTGCTAGTTTGGTAGCAGCAAAGAAGGAAATTCGGGACGGGGGAGAATTCTACGGTGGTAAAGACGAATCTTCTTCTTACGGTCAAGAGCAGCAGATAAGACTTCTGGTGAAGGTGTGACACCTGGACCAGGAGCCGGTCTTCTTCTTGGCAAAGTAGCTGGACCACGATCGTCTTGCTGTGCAACCTTATGGCCTCTTAAACCCGTTCTCCCTACAGCCGAGCCAGGCAAGGAGTATTTTGGATCAGAGCCGGAACTACTCATTTGTTTTCGGAGTGCCAGGTCATTCAGCATGTCAAGTGCTTCTTGTCTACGCAGAAAAGATAAGAAAAATAATTAATTGCCGTGACAGTGACAAAAGCTTTCTGACAACAAAGCATTACTCTTGTGTTCATTTGGTATATACCAACCTTCCTTCTAAAAGATATTCCTCCCCTATGTGTATTAATACAATTACAAACCTTCAAAACTCTAGCATTGTAATTAATTGCCTTAAACTTTCACCACACTATAAATTATCGAAAATGTCAGTCTTATTAAATAATCGCCAATAAAATTAAGGTCTATACCTATACCGAAATTTTTTATTGCAGTCACATTTAATTTTTTATATCCAATAAATGTCTCTGCTCCAGAATATTAAAACCATTAAATTTTTAATGCTATCAAGGAAACTTATAATAGCTCACTTAATGAACTTAAGTCAACTATTTATATAGGATTAGAACCATAACTCTCTAATATTAAATTATACAATTTCAATGGAGGTACTCACTCACACGAAGCCTACTCCTAAGTATAATGGTTTTCAGGATAGTTATAGCAATTAAAAATCATGATCTACTATAAGTTAAGAATATGTCATCTTCGTGTGATTCCCTTTTACTGGTATTACTACTATTAAGTATTACTTGAAACTTAACTATCCAGGCGACACACTGAATTTACCTGTACAAAGATTTAGCTTTCACACACTGACACTGCCACATTTTCACAAATGGTAGAGAGATAAGGGAAGAGTTGCTGAACAAGTGAAAGTCGTACGTAAAGAGATAAGTGTGTGTAGTTAGCTACTAGTAAAATATATAACTACACGATACACGTCGAAACTTATAATTGGGGCAGAAAATTTAATCAGGACCTGTGAAACCACGTAATAATAATGAGTCGGGAGTTTCCGCAGTTGAACTTGCTCTGCACGCTGTCAGCGTACGTCTCAACTGTGAAACACACGGTGGAAATGAAGCAAAGAAAAGACTACTACGCGTTTTAACGTTTTAAGAGATAGTGGGTGAGGCAAGAGCCATATCGGGAGACGACGACCACCACCACATCAGCAATCATAGTCATTTAATTCTTATCTCACATCACACACATATACACTAAGAACAAAAGCCAGCTCACTCCCTGCTGTTACTTACACTCTCCTATACACTATCTGTATGTGCTTTGTTACTATTAAGGATTTTAAAAGCATCTCTCTCCTCCAATTATCTTTCTGTGTTCCAAGTGCTGATGAGCAAAGTCAAGTCTCAAGTCGACCATATGCTACTTACTCACTTACAAAGCTTTCCCCGTTTTTCTGCTGCACCAGCAACCAGCAACACTCTATCTATCTCTCTCAACTTCTTATCCTTCTCTGCACAATATAAAAATGCACCACAAAAGAAAAAGAGATTCTCTCTCTTTGAGTTGTTATTCTCAGTAGTAATATTGGAGTACTAGAAATGTAGTAGAATGTGTGTCTTGTCTTATTAGGAGATATAGTATGTAAGTATTAAAAGTATAGGAATGTACTTTCTTGCAAAAAGATAATAATATTATAGCACAATCCCCATGTATTTGAGTGATACAGAGTAAAATAGTACACCTATGTACATACGAAGAACGTAAGATAGAAACTCAGCCAAAAACTCAAACTACGATGTAGTTCTCTAGCTAAACCAGAAGTGAATGAAATCCCAGAAGAATGTTCTCCTATTATGTACAACTAAGGCTTCTCACTTAGGTATATATAATATTGTACAAGTATGTGTATACTTATCAAGGTTTATTATGATATAATACTATCACACTCTATTCCAAAGGATTTGTACACACTACATTACATACTAAGAAAAATTCGGAGGCTTCTTTCGCATTTTTTACGTATTATGTAGTAGGTACTACTCGTATTAATGATATACTATGTCTATAGGTATGAGGTAGTACATGCAGCTACCTAGAAAGAAAATATGTTAGGTATGGTATGTAAAAGTAAGCTAGTAAGTCGCAAAAATGGCTTCATCCCAAAAAAACCTTATGGAATGTAGGTTTTTTGAAGCTTTGCTGTTAACACGAGTATATTAGCATATATGCATGGTTGGCTTTTCAAAGACTTTCACTCTGGTACTTCAGTACTTCTATTACAACTCAGGATAAAAAAGAAAAATTGGATTTGCTTCTTATGAAAGAATCTTAATTTTCTCAGCTATAGGAAATAGGCAACTACGTTGTATACTTTTTTAAATGATGTAGAGTGCCAGTGTCATTTCTATGTATATTCTTCATTTTAGCCTTTCTCCTTTCCAAGTATTATTTTAGTGTAGGTTCTCGGTGTGTGCGAGTCAAAATTGCAATATATTTTGACAGCATAGTTTCCTATGTAACTGTGTACAAATATTTGCGTCTCTATCTCCTTTTAGACATTACAGGAAAGTGAAGAAAAAAGAAATGTGGGTGCTCTACTTATTTTAATATAAAGAATGTTACTACGTAGGTATATATGTAGAGTACAATGTAACACTGATATACGATGTGTATGCATCCGTGCATTCAAATGATAAAATACTTTTATTCTACAGAACAAAATTTTTGTGAAAATAGCTTCCCTTGGAGAATATCCTAGATTGGCTACTGAATTCCTCGAACAAAGAAACTTAATGAAATTACCCTTTGGTACATTCCATTCAGGGTTGGCATAGTCAAAAATGTCATGCCGGTATTTACCGGCATTTACTGGTAATTACCGGCATGACAAATCGTAGTAAATACCATGCCACTGGCATTTTCTAAAATTTAAGCGTAAAATGCTGAAATAAAAGCTTTCGGTCGGTTTAC
>JAQFYB010006026.1:0-12938 GCA_034694085.1 Pogonognathellus longicornis | reverse complement strand
ACAATACTATTTCTACTTACTTGTCGACTATCTTTCTAATTATGGTGATTGTACGCGGGACAAAGCCTTTGTGATTTTATGCAATATTTGCCGATAGATGGCAGATAGACTCACTAGACCACAACCTTAAAATGTTATTGCTGTCCCCGTCGATCAATTATAAAGTTTTTTGCTCCCAAATAGTACATAACAAATCATGCATAATAATAAGAGTACCGGTTTTGCCAGTACGTTCATAAACTTCTGCACAGCAGGGATGGAATTTTCAAAATTTCCCCGGTAGCACGAGCCCCGCCCCCTGCGGGTGCGGGGCAAATACTTCGATTTCCCTAGGGAAGCCCCGCCCACAATCCGGATTTCCCTGGGAAACCCCGCCCACAATCCGGATTTCCCTGGGAAGCCCCTCCCACAATCTGGATTTCACTGGGGAAGCGCCGCCCCCTGCGGGGGCGGGGCTCAATTTTCCAAATTTCCCCGGTAGCATTGCTAGTGTGCTGCCGAAAATTTTCCATCCCTGCTGCACAGATCTTGGCATACAGCCCTTAATATAATTAAAATGCACCAATAACCAAATGAAACCTAAGATAAGCGAATGCAACATGTTAAAATATAATTTGACAAAAAATAAACAGCTTCCAAAAAGGTTATGACACTGATACCCCCTTCTGTAAAAAAACTCAACACCTCAATTCGATGTTCTAAACAAATCATTTCTAAAACAAGAAATAAGCTAAACACATCATTTTCAGGGTTCTTTAATTTTCAAAAATCCATATCTGGTGAAACAGAGCGAATTATGCGTTGTGCAAAATATCAATCGAATGACGATGGGTCAACAATCAATTTCGTATTTAAGTTGTATATCTTCAGTGATACGGTCGCAACAAGGTATAAAATGGTCCTTTACCATGTTACTATATTTAGAACAAAATTAGCAATGCTTTTGCTTTACCACAGTAGTTTTCACACCCGTCTCCTCCAATATGTGACCTAGGTACGCCCCTGTCCACCTATATCATTTACTGTATTCAGAAAATTATATATTCGGAAATCAGTTTGAGGCTTACAATGCATACCTGCTATTAAGGTAATTTGGGGGTTCCGATTGTAAATTGTATAAGACTTACCTATGCCATGTTTTTTTTAATTTGTGAACTTAGTGATTTCTAAAATAATATTTCTGCTTCTGAAGGAGCAGAAATAATAATTATTTTAACAACGCCTGAGTTTTAAGCAGCCCGTTATATTAGCTTTAGTAATTTCCTTTTCCAAATAATGGGGACCTGGTAATATCCAGTCCAATACATGTGGTTAGAAATTATTTAGGTATGTAAAGAAATTAAAATGTTCCTTATATCTTCCATCCACAATCATATTTCCCTATGGTAAATACTACGAATGATTTTAGGCGTTATAAAATCTCATAGATCCGTAATTTCTGTCTCTGTGTCTGACAACAGCCAAAATAAAATGTAACGAGAAAGATGAAGCTTCCTACAAACGTTAATGAGATGTGTTGAAGTGTGAGTTCACTGCTCAGAAAAATGGAATTAACGACTTTGCGTTGTGGGAGAGGGTCCAGCAAAGGAATCACAAGTGAAAAAAATACGAGTAATCCAAAGTTTGTTTTTTGATTTATTTAATTCCTTGTGTTTCTACCTTGTGTATGCTCATCACTGAAACAGTGTTTGTATCTGTATCTATGTAATAATGTTTCAATTGTGCCAAAATTGATTCGATGTTTTAAAAAACTTCCAATTGTATGCGATTGTTCACTCAACTCCCATCTGAATCTGCATAAAAATGAACAAAAATAAAGACATAATCAAATTTGTGTTGTGGCTATTTTATTTGCAACTTTATAATTTATTTATTATTTACAACTACCGCAACGAAGCTGGTATTTTCATTGTGCAATTGAGGTTTCGTGAGTAATTTTTTACCAACAAACCGTAATACATAATACCACCTTGGGGAAAAATATGTTCATGGGGAACTCGTTTGGTTATTCACGGCAATCTTTTACTTAAGAGCCTTGTAGGCGCTTACTACCCTCATATTTAATGTGGAAATAATAATAATTTTTTACAAATTACATATTTCTCTTAAAAAATAAAATAAAATTTAAATTTACTCGACACATAATGGATGCTAAATACAGTACTTGGTCTTTCATAATGTACTTTCAGTTTTATGAAAAAATGTGTATAAAAATATATATAAAAATGTCAAAAATTAAACGCATTTTTACACTATAATTTTGTAAAAGTAAATACGAAAAACCAAATATTTTACTTTCATTGCGCGTCGAGTGAATTCTGATTTAATATTCTATTAAAGAGCAATCACTGATTACAAAGAGCATTGAGAAACTCTGTAATCCACGCGAATACTCTGTGCGCCAGGTACGAAGGCGCTTGGTGAAACCATACACTCCAGTGAGTATTAAATTTCAACGTAAATTACATTAACTTATTGCTTCTATTAAATTAACTAATACCGATGCTTTCACACTATCAAAATTTGATAGAAAATGGAATATATAGCTAACGAAAATACAGGTATACAATTTAGGTACAAATTTAAACAATAAATAATTTTATTTCGCTTATTAAACCAGTAGCCGTGCGTTTTATATTTGACTAGATATTCTACCAGACTATTACGGTTCTTTCATAATAAATCTCATTAAATAAATCTCATTACAACGACCCACCCTGTTAACAGGCTATTACGGATCGAGGACATTGCGATTTTTCAGTATTACAAGACAGTATTGCTATAACGAATGAACGTTATGAGAAATGTTATCTTTAGTTCCATTCGGACTGACTAGACAATACCCAAATTAGCCACTACGCAAGGTTCCTTAGGCAAGTCTTATCAGGAGTAAGGAAAACCAAATTTACCTATCAACATGAACTATAGATAGATATTTTGGGGAAAACCTCAAGCACCGTCTTAATCTTGTCAGCCGGAGCATTGATTGCTCGCTTTTTTTATTCAAACTGAGGTTCGAACTCTGGACCTTAGTAACTGCTATGGAAGAGCTATGCCACTAGGCCAGATGACTGACTGATAATGTAAATCATGAGGTCTTCTGCATAGCTTTGTCAAGCTTAAGGTTGCCAATATTTCTTGCTCAAATCGCTTATTACTTCCACCTACTAATTTTGATTTAATGAAAATTATTTGATTGCAGTTAATTTTATAAAACCTAAAACTTTTGGTTACAAATATAAATAGCTTGGACGTATGGAAGCATCAGCATATACAAGTGCACAGGCAATGGTATATCTACTATTTCAAAATAGGGGGCCGCAAACTTTTGCTATCAATGTAATAATGTTTGAGGCTTGAAAAATTCTTTAAACTGTTTCGCTTATGACGTTTTAAATAATTTGAAACTACAATTTTTTTCCCAAATTCAGTTAGTTGTCAATTCAACTTTTGAGTATTTGTTTTTTCGGGTAAAGTGAAAAATGGTGAGCCCAAGCTCTAAGATTCTTTTGAAATTTATTATCAAACTAGGCAGTATTTTAGGAGCTACACCATTTATTTGGGACAATTCCAACAATAAGGCCAGTATACTTGTCACAAACTCGAATCGTCAAAAACTACTATGGTATACATTTGCCTTCCTGTGGAATGTGTATATTGTATATCTCGCATGTAGGGCCATAGAATTGCACTACCGAGGAGGAGGCGGAATGGAATACTATGTCTGTCCATTATTTGTGTTCGGATATTCCATGGCTTTCTCGCTTTCCAATATAGTGCTTCTAAAAACTCAAAGTTACGCTCATTTAGTAAATGAGGTATTACACTTAAGTTTCGGACTTAGAGGTAAGTCAATTTCAAGTTTACTAAACCAGTTTCAGTTTTATTAATTCATTTTCGTTTTCGATGCCTATAGTTAACTTCAATTATATTTCCCAAGAAGAGTTACAATATCCAGTAAAGGGCTAGTAAAATATCTTCTATTAGTATAAACTAATAAGAAATACAATAAACACAAATAATCTTTAGTACATTGGCGTACCCAGGTCCCACATTTGGGGGAAGTTCGAGCAAACCGCTGTTAAACTCGTCCATTTTGAAATAATTTTTGTCAATATTTAGCAAATTTGATCCAAATTTGGGAAGATTTAGGTCAAAATCATTGAAAATTTCAACAAAACTGCGTGCAACACAGCAACGTTTTGCATTGGATTGCATTGCATTCAAGGCTGTATCTAACGGGAGGGCACTAGGCCACGTTCGCTAAGCGAAATACCAAGATTTTATTTTCAAAACTACTGCCCTAAATCGCAAAAAGTATCGTGCTCCGCACGAATTTGATGCTTTTTAGGGTGTTTTTGTCTCAATTTAGCTCATTTTTTTGCTCTTCGCTTGAAAATTGTCTTTTGTTTAGCAACTTTGACCTTGGAGCCCCTACCGAAAAGAAATCCTAGATACGGCCTTGATTGCATTGTACGGTAAAAATAACCGTTTTTTAGATTTTTGGAGAAATTTGATATTATCTATTATGAAGTCCGAAAATTTTGGGAAGGGCTTCAGTCAACCCAAGACCCCCCTAATTATTGTAACGAAGTTTTTTTTTAAATCTTGAAAACATTATACTCTGTAATTAGGGAATTAAAATTTCTGATATTTACAAGATTAACAAATCATATTTTATTTGCCAATAAGCTCACTTGTTTAGATAATATAACCTACATGTATCAGCCTTTCTGAGTGTAATGAAAAAATCATACAGGATGGTTATTTACTAATATTTCTTTAACTAAGCAACAGTTTCTGATGTCAAAAACTGTTAATTGTAGAAAAATATGTATTGACAACCCAAATACATATGGCGGAGGTTTTAATGGGCCTTAGTTATGCGAACATAGCATATTGGCCTTTTTCATTCCTGATGGTCTTCATAATATTTCCCGATTGGCCCACCTGGCCGACAACAATAATTCCAGTGACGTCACCGTGGCAGTCCTTTGTGCTTGCAATTGCATTTAGTTTGACATACTACTGGATGACTGTCGCCTTACTTACTCACTGTTGGATGCATATGACATTCGTGCTAATTTCTATATTAAACTACCGATATTTCTATAAAGAAATCAAGTAAGTATTTAATATCAAATTATGCGTACTAAATATAATAATAAACCTAAGGTATTTACTTTCAATAATTTGCTGGCTTTCGATTTATCTGCTGACAGGATTTACCTGTCAGTTGTACTTTCTTGGATGAATATTTCCTGGATAAAAAAGTCACTTAAACAATTTTGCTTGAATAAATATACTTGAATGACACGTTATATAGGGCATGTTGTTGGGGCGGAGTTTGATTTCATGTTAGTGGGTAATGTAAGCAGGGGTCCAAAATAAAATTGAAATGAGACGAGTGAACCTGGAGAACATTGAAGATTTACGCGGGACAGTGTATGCACTTCGGCTTGTTCTCTTCATAATTCAAAAATCAATCAATAAAGTGGACAACTGTAAACGAACAAATTGTAGCATTGTTTACCCCATTTCTAAAATGTCCACATATAACTCTCTGCGATTCTTAGTTAGTGAAACATTTCAGTTTTACTAGCGAAAGTCGGAAAGTCATATGAAATTGCATGTAAAATTTAGTTGCTGATAAACCGATGAACCCCTATTTACAATTGCGCGCAAAATCAATGTGTGAAGTATCCTTGCAACAACGCGCCCTATTTTTGGAAATTTGTCTGCTGTATACTCTATAAAAATATATTGCCATTTAAAGATGACAAATTCCCACATGGGATAGTAATCCAATAAAAAAGCGATTTTTTATTCATTTTTATTTTATATTTTAGAAAAATTGCATGAATATGTTAACGGTTAATAACTTTTTTAGGTGATTGATCTATGGTTTTTACTACAAAATGAAATAAATATTTCAGATGTCAAAAAGTCACTAACCACTTTTGGAATTTCATGTGTGGCACAGTTGAAACATTACTGAGATGCATTACTAAGCAATGAGAGACCAATTAACTATTTATTTTTTTAAATTTTAGATTCAATCGAAAGAGATATACAACAAACGTCAAGCTAAGAGCTATCGACACCGTTTGGAGGGTGCACATTATGTGTTCAATTATTGTGAAGGAATTGAATCGCATGTACTCCATGGAGATTTATTTTATTCAGTTCACAATTAAGCGCTCAATTTATTTGGCCAACTATTCTTGGATTAGGAAAAAGGAAGAGCTGGGAGCATTTATTAGCTATGCTACACTTCTAATGACATTTGTGTTGATATTTGGTTGGTCATTTGTACTATACGCATCGTCAACTGTCTACCATGTCTCAAGCAGTACAATTAAATCATGGAAACCGCGGCAAGGTGATTCACCCCTACAAAAGGAGTACACGAAGCATGTACAGGCTGCCTGTGTACCAAATAAATTCTACATTGGCTCATTCTCGTATTCAAGGAAAAAGAAAATGTTGATGTTCCTAAACTCCGTAATGAAGGGGACAATGGAAATGCTGTTGTTCTTCTAATGCCACATTTCATCACTACCAATAATTAAAGCACAAATTATGACAAATCTCACATTACCTATTTAGATGTAGGTATTTCATAAACGTATTTACATTCAGAATTCATACACTAATTTCAACACAGTATATAGATAAAAATCAAATCGTATTTATGCATTTATTAACCTTTTTATAAAGGGTGTTATTTAATAGCCTTTAAATTAAATGATTAGGCCTTCAACATTGTTTTCAACATTTAAAACAAATGAAGTCAGCCTTTAAGGAAATAAGGTAATAGCCTTTGAGTAGATTAAAGTAGCCTTTAAACTACGTGAATGACCTTTAAATAAAAATATCATATACTCACATTGGGTAGCCAGCCAGTGGGTATGCATCTTGAGGACACCCACTGACTACCCGCCTGCCTCCAGCATAACACAATCTATCAATGATATTTCAAAATTCGATTTGGGGAATTGGCCAAATCTAAACCCAGGGTATGAGTGTGCCAATAATGTTTCTTAGTGGGAAATAAAACTGATCAATGACCATAATGAACATAAAATGTATCGTCATTAGAGAGAAAATAAACTTTTTGGGATTTCGTGGATGAGGCATCTGGTTAGAATATGATATTTGCTTACTATTCGGGTTGAATAATAAATGCTTAATGCGAAAACGTATGATAAATAACTATATGTTAGTTGTACGATACACATTGGTTTTTTAATACACAAATACTGGAACTGAACTTATTCGGGACTTTCTCTAAAATGCATACCTAAATAGGTAATAGGTATGTAGCATTTTACCATTCAAGATTATAGTGATTATTCTGACCACAAAGCATTAAACTTTTGAGTGGTGATTGAACAGAACATTGTTGGAGCTTTCGTCGAGTAGTCAAATCTTTTCTAATTACTATTTATCTAACAGTCCGAACCATAATTTCAAATAAAGTTATATTTAAAACATTATTGCCTTCCCAAGTCCACGTTGATTAATTAAAATAATTTCCGCTCCATGGCAAAGCATATAAAATCATCTATAATAATAAGATCAAGTTATTAAACTAGTGGACCGATTTTTGATTGCACCAATTGAAAGTTAGGATAAGCGAAAGAAACATATTAAAATATATTTGACAAACAATCGACATCTCCCAAAAAGGTTATTGAAAAGGTCACTTCAGTACGAGGTTCAATACAAATCATTTCTAATACAAGAAATAAGCTCAACACATCAATGTCAGGGTTCGTTAAGTTTTCAAAAATTCATATCTGGTGAAACAGAGCGAATTATGCGTTGCGCAAAATATCGAAGTATCCAAATACGATGGGTCAGCAATCATTTTCGTATTTGGGTTGTATATACATTCGTGTATACGGTCGCAACAAGGCTTTTAAAAAATGGTCCTTTTCCATGTTACTATATTTAGGTCAAAATTAGTCATGCTTTTACCGCAGTACTTTTCAAGCCCGTCTCCTGCAATTTTGACCTGGGTACACCCCTGTCCACCTATAGGATTTACTCTGTTCAGAAAATTACATACTGGAAAATCATTTTGAGGCCTACAATTCAAACCTGTTTTTAGGTTAATTTGGGGTTTAACATTGTAAATTGTATAAGGATATAATGCTATGTTTTTAAAATTTTAAACTTATTAATTTCTATTTCCAAGTAGTGGAGAGTTAATATCCAGTCCAGTACATGTGATTAGAAAGTATGTAGATATGTATTGAAACTAAAATGTTCCTTATATCTTGGATCTACAATCATATTTTCATATGGTAAATACTATGAACGGATTTAGGTTTTATAAAACCTTGTAGAGCCGTTATTTCTGTATAATATGCGATTTACATCACAACAACTCGTGTGTGGTAGAATGCAAAGGTGAAGTATTCTACGATGTTATAATGATAGGTATTGAAGGGCTGTGTTTGCTGCCCAGAAAATTACATGATTCAAATACAATAATCTAATTATAGCAAAATCATGGCATTTGGTAAATCGTCTTGGTACTTGTAATTAGTAAATTTGTAAAACTATATTTCCCCACAGAATATTTGCAACCATTGGCTGTGCCGGCTGCTGAGATGAGACATGGTGAGCCCTAGCTCCAAGCTCCTTTTGAAATATATTATAAAACTTAGCAGCATATTAGGAGCTTCGCCATTAATTTGGGATAATACAGACAAGAATAAATGTATTGTACGCCCAGCAGACTCGAAAGTTCAAAAATTCAAGTGGTATACTTATGTGTTATTTTGGAATGTGTATTTTATATATCTCATATTGAGAGTGGTACACTTACAATACGAAGGCGCAGACGGTGAGATGGGTTACCTCGTATGCTCATTTTTGGCATTGGTGCTTTCGATTGGTGTATCCCTCTCGAATTTAGTTTTTCTAAAGACTCAAGCTTTCACCCAGTTATGTAATTGTACATATCGTATATCTTGCGAATTGAGGAGTAAGTCAGTTTTATTTTTCTGTTCCTTTTATTAATTCAAATTTTTTCATTATTAATTTCAATTTCCATTTGACATGTTTTTAGCACGCTTTACATTTTTCAATTTATTTACACATCAGAATATTTACAATGTTGTTTGTAAAAATATCAGCACTTTTGTGAAACTGAGCAGATTAATAATTATGATGAAAGTCAGAAAAAATAAATTGTTCCATAAATCTTGGTTTTTCAAATACAGAAAAAAATCAATTTTTACTTTAAGAATATTTACAAGCACTTGGATTTTTTTAATTATATATATGTTTTATCAATTCTTACAGTTTGAGAAATATTCATTGTTTTTTTCTATTTTTTCGACATTTTACAAGTAACATAAACAATCGATTTTTTTATTTACATATTCTACTAAAATGTAATAATAGCTAATAATGCAAATGCGATGCTTTTAGATAAATATGTGTTGACAACCAAAATACATAAGGCGGAAATTTTAATGGGAATTAGTTTTGGCAACATATTAACTTGGCCTTGTATGGTCTTGATGGTCTTCATTTCATTTCCTGAATGGCCCAACTGGCCTACAACACTGATTCCAGCTACCTTATCGCTGATACGCAACGTGGCTGCAGTTGTATTTAATTTGATCCTTTTGTGGATGAATGCGGCAATGTATGCCCATTGTTGGTTGCACATATCTATGGTTTTAATATCGATATTAAACTATGAATATTTCAACAAAGAAATGAGGTAATAAAATTGAATTAAGCTATGTATATTTAAAATTAAGTTTATATAATTGTGGGACTATTTCACCCGTAACAGTTCCCCTGAAGAGATATGTGCATTTTCCCCGATTATTAAAGGAAGTGACTGTTCCCCGAATTCATTTTGTTTGTTTACAAATGGAGAATGTTATTTATTTATTGTCAATAGGAAAAGTATGGAATATTATTTAGTACCATTTATGCATTACAATTTAGTATAACGTAGATCTAAAATCCGGCCAACAGGAAAACGTTTAAATGAAACCTGTAAATGAAATTGGGACGTGGGACCGCTTGCGTGTCCAAAATATTGAACGCGATTTTTCACAAACAGTAAGATAAAATCAGGTATCTCCCAAAACCAATACAAACAGGCTGTTTTGCTGTAAAAATGCAAAAAACCTGAAAATTTTCGCACTATGCGTGATTTAGTTGGAATTTCTATTGATTTCGACCTAAATTTCCCCAAAGGCTTGACTTTCCTAAACTATTTGCAGCAAGCTCGATTTTGTTGGAACTTTCATTGATTTTAACCTAAATTTGCAAAACATTTGGCCCAAAATTGCACAAATTTGAGACTTTGCTCATTTTTTTCGCGCTACGCGCAATTCTGTAGCAATGGCCATTGACTTCTACCTAAATTCCCCCAGATTTGGTCCAAATTACACAATTAAGGTACTTAAAAGGTCGGAAAGCCCGAACAAAATGGTGGGAGGTAATTGTATTTTTGATGTAGGTACATCAGTTTGACAGAAACCATTAAATGTTCGTTTATAGGTATACGATTCACAATATTATTTATATACTGTACTGGTAACTGTCAGTTGCATTGATAATTTTTGGGTGAAAGAAGTGTTTTGTTTCGAAACATACTAATCATTTGTAATATTTTGTCAATCCCTGTGGGGACATTAATGTTTATCACATATTCTAATTAAATGACATCCTGAAAATATTTCATATCAAATGTTTAAACACTTTCCTTCCGAAATTTGAAAATATTTACAATTATAATATGAATAATTATTGAATTAAAAATTTTAGATTCAATCGAAGAAGATACACAACAACAGCGGAGCTAAGAACGATTGAGATTGTTTGGAAGGTCCATATAATATTTTCACTCTTTGTGAGAGAAGTCAACCGCATGTACTCCATGACTATTTATTTACTTCAATTTGCAATCAAACGAGCAATACATTTGGCCAACTATTGCTGGATTCGGAAAAGGGAAGAATTGGGAGCGCTGTTTAGCGTTTCCACGTTTGTGTTTTCTTTACTATTGATTTGTGGCTGGTTATTTGTGTTATACACAGGTGCCACTATCTATCATGTCTCCCGCGGTACAATTAAATCATGGAAACCAAATCAATACGATAAAACCATAAAACAGATTTACACGAAGAAGGTACAGGCGGCTTGTACTCCAAGCAAACTCTATATTGGCACATTCTCGTATGCACATAAAAAGAAAATGTTGACTTTTCTGAACTCCGTGATAAAGGGTACAATGGAAATATTAATGTTGTTTTAAGCATGGTCGTTTCTAGGGTTTAATTTTGGGAGCAGTAATCGCGATCCACACTGAAATGGGAGCTAACCTGCACCACATTCAATCTAAAATGCGCTAAATTTGCAATCCTTTACTCCTTTTTGCACATGACGATCCGCTACAAAATTTTTCGTCATCATCAAGATAAAATGACAGTTTTTAATTTCCTAAAGGGCTGCTTTGTTCCTCTCAATTTTTTCTAGAGTTTGAGCAAGTACTTTCAAACTATGAATAGGTAGGTAGTGTTTTATGAGATAATGTGCTTCATGAGGTGGAATTTAAAACAAACATTTGAATCGCAAAAGAATATACGAGGATCAATTGGTAGTTACTAGTAAGTAAACATGGCTATTTTTGAAGAACTAAGAAAGCATTAACCCAATATTTCCGATTTTGTAACAATGTAAAGTTTGAAACCAAAGTAATGAATTCTGTGACAATTATAAAATTTGAAGGTTTTCTTGCATTTGTTACTAGCTAGTCAATAATCATTTTGTGTTAACTAATGGCAACATAACGGTTTGGTAAAAGGTTGATTTTTCGAACGATTAATGTTATAATTATAATGTATTGAGCCTTGGATGAGCGTTTACACATGTTAGAGTTTTCAAAATTGTAAAATCAAGCAATTCGAAATTCAGTTCGGAATTTAATCCTTCCAAAGAATGTGAATATGCAGTCGGTTTGTAAAGCTTGATGCTTTCGACCTACTCACAAGTGGTCAACAATTTCATAGAAAACAATTCTTTCATAATTCTCCCCATTTTTAAAAGTCTAATTCAATTTAGCAGGGTTCAAATATTTGTAAACATGTATATAAGCAGTAAAAATGTTATTACGCAGTTTGTATTTATTAAATAATGATAATTACGGTTGTAACTTACTGACTTTGCAAATTTGCCCAAAATAAAATTTTCCATCAAATGTGTGTCACTCATTTAGATTAGTAAAATTAGAGCAGGTTGCAAATTCTTCAGTTTATCCAAGCCGTAAATAAAAATTATAATATACATACATAAAAGTTACATTTTATTATCTAACTTGGTTATTGTCATACATAACTGAATGAATTTTTTTTCATTAAACAAAATCATATTATGATGTTTCATATCTATTTTAGTGTCTGCATATCTAATAATTCGCATGATGACTCGAAAACGTTATGTAACATGGTAGTGTGAAATCGATTTGGGGAACTGCGTAAATCTAAAACTAGAGGTTAAGCGTCCCAATAATCTCACGTAGCGGGAAATACAACTGATCAATGGCCAAAATGAACATAAATGTTTTGAAATCGTTGGTAGAGCAACTATTTGGAATTTCAGGGATGAAGAAATTGCAACCTGCACCCAGTGGCGTAGAAACCGTGGGGGCAATGGGGGCAGTTGCCCCTGGCCGGCAGGGAAACAAGAGGGTGGCATGAGACGCAAAATTAATACATTATCAACCCTGAAACAAATTGTACAAACACAATTTCAAAAAACTGTTGATGAGCGCTTGCAATTTGTAGGAAACCGTTATTTATTACAGTATTATTAGTTTAATACTGAAACAAATAGACTTGATGTTAAAAGGGTTGAAGAACGTTTATAGCTGTTGTTCCTTTTTGGATCCACAATTTCTT
>JAQFYB010006025.1:0-12938 GCA_034694085.1 Pogonognathellus longicornis | reverse complement strand
GCAATTCAAACCTTCAATTTTCCTTCTTCAAACTCCAAACTTTTGAGGCTACGTTCGTGGTGAAAACGAAATCCCTCCACTGAATCTGCAAAGTAAGTTTGTTATAAACGAATATTTCACCTACGCAGCTGAAAATTCTACTATATTGACTTTATGTGATCTAAAGATTTAAATGAAATTAAGACATTTCAATGCATAGAACAATTTTAGGTATGTCGTATAAAAACTACAACTCTGCCAGCATATATGATACACTATTATTTTGAATAAAATCTCTCCTACATGCCTACATGATCATATAATATTCATCTTAGCATGGACTTCAAATTTAAATAGGCAAGATAGACGGATTTTATAGGAAATCTTAATACATCCATAAGGAAAAGGTCAAACTAATTTGTCGAAACGTACTTGCAATATTCAATATATTTCATACAGTAATATGTAGCAAATATATAGCAACTGAAATCTTCAGAAACATTTCAGGGATTGTTTTTCTTTTGGTGTCTGATTTAAAGATAAAAAATATAAGCATGTCTGACTACCCGACACATTTTATAGCGACACGACACACTAACCAATTACATTATACATTATAGGATGTGAAAAAGTAAAAATAAATTTACTAGCAATTATTGTGCGATTATTCATAGCTGAAACTTGAGTTGAGTTAAATAATAGAAATGGCTAGCAAGAGATTGTGTTACTTTGTGGTTATCTACAGCAGGGAGAAGTGCTGTTTGTGTGTTATGCTAAATTAGAGATACACATAAACCAAAGCTGAAAACGCGAACTTTGTACTCATGAGAAATAGAAGAGTAAAGTGTTGAGCGTAATACAAACAACGTCCTCCTGTGCAAGCAAGTCAAGCAACCAACCAAACAACAATTCCTTGAGATTAAAAATAACGAATAAATAGAATGTGTAGTGTGTTCAGAAAGGAAAACTGTCATAATATATGTACCTTGCCATAATCATAATTGAGAAGGGGTCTATAAATAACTTTAGCAACTAAAGTTGAAACACAGAAGAAAAATATTGTCGTTTCGAGGATACGTAATGGGGAGATTTAATGGTAACACAATATCCCCCAATCCCAATTTCCTATGCTATGTAATACACATTATTATGCGTTTTTCAACTTATTTATCTGTCAGTCTGTCACGATTGGCTTGTTGCTTTTGGTTCATTTGATTATGCATATATTATTATGATTACTATACAGTATCAATCCAAACACAACATACCCTTTGACATTTTCCTTAAATCAAATGAGACAAAAATAACTGTAGACACTCACGATTCGTTTATATAGGTGCTGCCATTATCAACAAAAGCATGAAAATTTTAGTACATAGTTTGGGTACCTAAATAATGTACTATCTTCTCGACTTAAGGTTGCGTTATACGGTACCTCTATTTTAAGCCATGTTCAATAGTCAATAAAAACAGAAAAGTTCACTGGGATTTCCATGTATTAGTAATAGCTAGGAGTTACTTACAACCTTTTCGACGGTCAGGACCTCTGGAGCTGCACCAAAATTGATAAACCTAGACACAAGACTTGTTTGTACCAAATGATTCCTGACTCAGACGATCCCATAAATTCCAAAATATGCTAATCTTTTACATCTTTAAAGGTCCTGCCTTCATTTTTTATAACATTCACACCTTAGAATGACCAAATCCAACCCGATAAAATATTAGTGAGTGCGTATAGTTCAGCATTTTCGATAAAGATTTACCTACCATACCATAATATGCAATGCAGTATATTCTGAACACAACACACCTATATTTGAAACACCAGCATTGCTTTAGGCCTCGCTCTATTATATTCATATGAAATGCTATAATCACAAAAACGATCCTCTAACTAACATAAGCCTTCATACAGTATACCTATACGGGATAAATGTGAATGCCAAATTTTTGTTTAGTATTAGTTGTTATAACGTACACACTAATATGTTACGTGTCAGAGACAGAGATCTCTTATCCTGCAGAAGTAGCTATGTAGAAAAATATTGTTCCTGAATATGGAATGGAATCATGTATTTGTATGCATTGCATGGTTGTGGTGATGGTGATATGAATGAAATCGTGTTGACTGTTTGTGGTCACGAAAACTGACGGATGGAGGGGACAGAACACTAACGACGAAAACAGTCATTCATTTACACGAAGCATGCATGATCAAAAATTCTCTGAAATCTGTTCAGTTCAACAATTTACTCTTCCCAATTTAGCACGTAGTATTTGGATCTTTCACTCTAATTCAGAATTCAGACCGGGGCTCTTTCCCAATCTACAAATGTCAAAGAAACAATTGGATAGAAAATAAAATAATGCATTCTTCTGAGGTCATCACAAAGTTCCCTTGACCTTTCGATCTCAGATGAGAAACTCTAGCCAGAAACTAAAAACCTTACGGACAAACATACTTCACCTTCTACAATATACTCCAACTCCGACCCATTCTTATAAAGCTAAGCAGTTCTGCGTGTAAAACAAAGTCGGGTTCCCCTATATACTTCTACGTATACCATCCAGGGCAAAAAGAACATATACACAGGTACAATATATGTACGTGATGCTGAACTTTGGTATTTCATTCTGCAAAAGTATGCTGTTTGGTTTCGTGTTGCAGTGCATTGTAGATGTAGAATGATGAGTATTAGTTTTAGTATTGTGAGGGAGCGAATCTGACACAGCGAGAGCGTAGAGCAAATTGAAGAACCTAAAAGTTAAAATCATGTCTTTGCAGTGATTTACTACATCTCTGGACTGTCAGTTGCTTGGAAAAGGCATGCAGGTAGTTGAGTTTCTCGGAGGTGCATAATGTCCAATTCAATTGTTTTGTAATCCTCAATGACTCAACTCATGCCAGAATCAGAGAGGGAAACGAAAACTCGTACACTAGTGTAACATATTATATGTAGCATGCTCAAGTCAGGTCAGGTCAAGTCAACTTACTTACAATACAACCAACACAAAGACTAACATAAGCCTTTAGCATGAACTGTATACACAACTGACTAAATTAATCATGACATGTATATAGCACATAGCTAGTCACTGAGATGGAAAAGAAGTACACAATCATAAAACTTCTCCATTTTGCTTCCAACTGCGAGTCTTCAGGTTACTAATACACAAACAGCCATACTACAATAATATTATAACACCAAGTAGGTATAGAATATGTAAAAAAGTAACTAACAAAAGTATGAAATAACAGATCAACTCAATGTAAGAGTTCTTATGTATGTATGTCTATGTAGCAGTAAGTGTATAATTGGTTTGGTAGTTATCTAGTACTCTATATAGCGCAATATCTACAATCACATGATAAAACAACATGTACACATACATTTGTGTCCGTGCTCTTCAATGTTTATTAGTGATACAACTTATACATTATACATTTCTGCAAGCTGAATTGGATTGGTTTTCTTTGACTGTATACTTCAGCTGACTAACTAAGTTATTGGACACATACCAAAAGAAAAGAGTGACAACACTGGGATAAACTAACAAAATGAAAGTCAAGTCAAATGGTATACATACACATAACACACATAGATACACATACACACATAAATATATCTATGAATACATAACATATACAATGAAATTAGGTATATGTAGCATGTATATCAAATGATACCATATGAAGACACTAAAAGAGCACACAACTCGCAAATCAAGTCAAACGATTCCAACCGCACTTTTGCATACTACACGTAGTACAGAAAGAAAAGTTGCAAACCAAAGGCAACAGCATTATTATTATGTATGTTGGTCGCTTTGTATTGAATGATGATATCCGTCCGTAATGTAAGTAAGTAAGCAAAGGCGGAATATGAAACGAGTGTAAATATTGTAATTGTTAGTCTGTTCGACCTATAGCTTGTGATTGTTATTGGTGCGTTGAATACTAAGAAAAACATTAAAAGTATGTATTGTGATTTAAAGTGTAAAGATCATTTGTTTTATCTGATGTTCTAAGGACAATTGGATTTATTTTGTTAGTAGGATCCTGAATAAAAAGCATTTAACCTTCTGTACACAAGAAATAAATGCAACTTGCTTAAGTTTCTAAGGACTAAGTTCTTAGTGCGCATTTCTTTACGACAGTCATGTACATAGTTAAACATAGGGAGATATGCCACCTAATGGCATTGCTTCATTCGTTTAGAATACTTTTGTGTTGTGTTGTTTTGTTTATTTCTGAATGTACGTAATATTTGATATCTCTGTGCAGATGTGCGGAGAGATTTGATGCTTATAAAGTGCTTGTCCTCGTGTACAGTATAAAGTATGTAATGCAATAACATAAAAGCACACTAGAGTGTGTTTATACTGAAGTTTTGCGTGTTATGTATGTTAGTAGGAGTTTGTGAACTTGTATCCGTGCTAGTATAAAGCTTTAGAAGCTGGAGTTGCTGAATTTTGCTATAAAAGACGGTCTGGGCAGTGCAGTCTGGTGATGTTGTTTTGTTTTGTGCTACTTGCTTTGAGATGGATGTAGATGTACTATGTGTGTTTGTATATACGTAAATGGCAAATCATAAATAAGGCAGAGGCATCACAACAGACATCGGCAAGATTGATGGCATTACAGTCAACATTGAAATCAAATGAGATCAGATCAGCTTAACCAAAGAGAATAAAAAGTGGTCATAGGCAAGTCAAGTTAATATCAAGCCAACTCACACAGTCAGTCAGTAAGTTCGTAAAGCAAGAGACAGTCAAATATTACTGATGTTGGAATATACACTGCATATGGATGGATGGATTGATAATGGATGGATAAGAATACGAGTGGAGTACATAGACTGAGCAATTATACGTATAATGAATGGAAAAGAGTGATTGTCTTGTCTTGCTGTCTTTCATATGCACAGTACTAGTTGTCAATTTGGTACGAGTGGTAGTCTAAACAGAAATGTGATATAAAAAATTCTTTTGTAATTTATAAGCTGACTTGATTGCATGCTCGTATGCAATTCGATATTTAATTTGTATATCTTATTAGTAATCTATAATCTTATAGGAATTATAGCTAAAGTAAAATACAGTTCATGGCAAAACTCTTTTGTGGTTCGTGTAGCACCAGTTCTGACTCTGACTGACAAGAAATGCAATACTACTACTAGCAACAACTTGATTTCTAGTCGAATGCTAATCGCTTGCCTGCAGAGAATTAAAATAACACGAGGGCTACTCACCAGAGAAGATCGAGATCGACTAAAAAGGTGAGTTGACCAGGTAGGAGGTATCGTCAATTATAAATGAGTGAGTTATGTTAACACAAATGACAATAAGGTCTCAGTAAGACTTTCAATAGACTTGTCTCATTCTTAATGCTCCGTGTGTCTATGATTTTGATTACTAAAATACTAATCGCTGTACACAGCAAAACAATCATGTAAGGCATAACTTGTATACGGGGACGGGTAGAAAGAGAATCTATGTAGGTAAAAAATATAGAGACTATGGAAAGGAATGAATATACGTAAAAGCGTATTATTGGTATGTAGAAATGAAGGAGAAGGATTAGCAAGTAAATAACAATAAGTTCAAAAGAGACTGTGTTTATTTACCAAGGAGTAGAAGGCGGTGTGTGGCCCTATAGACTTGTTTGTCCTTTTGGATCTGTGCATTGATTCTCTTGTTTGCTTCCTTCCTACGCTTGACTTCCTCGTGGTCGGACTTATTGGAGGGGCCGCCGCCGAAGCACCCCATGACATTCGGGCTCAAGACAGGAGCCGCTTCTACAGCTCCAAAACACTCGCCTTATATCGTTCACTTACCCAACACTTATCAACCACACTTACAAATTACTCCTGTGGATTGTTCCTTGATAAGACGCTGCAACTTGCAAAAGAAGTTTCAAGTGGAGACTTTCACTGAAAGAATTGGCGTTGAGTATAAAATAAGAACTTGGTACTAAAGCACTCTAGGTAGTCTTCCGAGACTTTGGACTTTCACCTTACGTTGTCTGAGAAAGATCCGCGGATTTTGGGCTGGAGAGGAAGAATGCGAAGGGCTGAGTTGGGAGAGTATAGCTGAATAATGTATGGGAGGTTTGTGTTTGATGCGGACAAGGCAAAGTACTTGGAATAAAATGATATTTTGTTGATTTAGTGAAATAATTTCAGCTACTAGTATATGTAAGTACACTAGTTGAAAGTGTGAGGTGTAGTTAGCTGGTGGCGGTTGTAGTTGTAGATTTCGTCGTATCGAAATAGAAGAAGGAAAAACTGCCAAGAGTAGCACAGGAAAATAATGATGAGGAGCTGCACCAAAAAGCACTCACAGAATCTTTTCCGCTTAGCAGCCAACTTTTTACAAGGAGCTTCTTTATACGTCGTGATTATCAACACTTGACACTGCGCCCACGATAGCCGGCAGTAGAGGTATCAGCACGAACGGATCCAGAGTAAGAAGACAGATCATCATTAGAATTTCCTCGCATGTGATGTCGCAACTGCACACGCTGCACCTTGGACAAAGCTGGTGGCATTATCACAACTGTAATCTACCTTTGATTGTAATCGGCTATGTATGTAGTGTAATAAATTTTCTAATCTTCAACTTTGGTGATGATGTTCCATACAATATACATACAACGAAGTTCACCCACACAACAACTGGGAATCACACTTGGTGGATATAGATCGGAAATGACAATGACACTCGGATGTAGTTCAGTTTGCTTACGACCAGTTCGGTTATTCGGTTACGGGAGAAATAATGGCCAAGTTTAGTTTTGGTGTAGAGCACCGCTGAGTTGCTTAGCTTCAATTGAATTGAATAAATAATCGAGTCGCTCTGGAGAACTGGAATTGACTGAACTGGACTCTGATTTCGAGTCAAGAGTGAGTGACTGGAACAACTGGAGAGTATAAGCACGAGCCGTAGTCAAGTCAGATCCACACGACCAGCCAGACCAAACGAGACCAGGAGGAAAGGAAAGCACCGTGTGTATGTGCTCTCTTTCTATTATACTAGACTATCGTATCGTACAGCGTGGTAAAAAGTGGAACAATAGTACGGAATCGTCAAATGGGACTGGAGACGAGAGGAAATCAATGAAATTTCGATTTATTCTTCACTGGTTTGGTTCTTGAGAAGAAGGAAAAGGAGCGGCAGATTGGTTTCGGATGCTGAATTCTGTACTATGAATCGTGAACTTCGCTTTGAACACTGAAAGAAATGGTATTGGCTCCTGTTTATATCCCTCTATTATTGACCGACTGTGGATGTGTGAACACACTCACTCCTTGTTTTCTATTTTAGATGTGACTGACTTGTTTTAAACCAGCAATTGACTCAAGTCACGTCTATACAGCCACTTTAGTACAGAATCTATTTTGTCTTGTGGAGCGGAATGACTGTTCCAGAAAACTATTTGCTCCACTTGAAAAAAATTAATTACTTATATCCTCTTGTTTGCTAAAGTCCCGTAATGATGTTCTATTTTTGCTCTTCAATCCACCTAAGGGGAAATAACAAACAAAAAATCAATTCCACAATCCACTTCAAAACACTTTTCTCGACAACACTCAACACTCCAAACCATTATATTAAAACATATACGAGTACCTTTCACATACGAAATTCTATACCAGCTTAGCATACAATCATTAATACCAATAAAATTGCAATAAACAACGCATGTCACATTGACCACATATTCTTCTATACTCTGTGTGAGACTACTATTGTACTGCAACTGCCAACTGCATACAATACCTTACACGTGTAACCGTAATGCATTTTTCATAAAAGTACAAGATTGTAATACAATTGTTAAGGGATCCTTAACGATTAGTACACTTACACAATTAATACTTCGTTTGGCCAAACCAACACATTTAGCAGAGCAAAAGATTTGCGCGATCGCGATGTCGAAATTGGCATACGATTTACTCTAGCAAGGGAAATTGCTATTCTTCATAGTCTGCCAATTGAGAGTACGAATTGCAGTGCACTGTTTTTATCCAGATTTAGAAAGGTAGGTATGCCGTATACCTGTAGGCTACATATACAGCTATGTTATTTTCAGACTTGGGTGGGTAAGGCTAACATCATCAGCTCATCTCATATCCATAAAACATGCTTACATGTATGCACTTAAACTATAACGATAAATCAAAATATAACTACCACATATTCAGCCACTACTTTTGAACTTTCTGTAGATCCTTACATTTATGAATGAAATAATTTTTTAGTACAACAGTCTGTGTACTGTATATATATTTAATAGTTAAGTGAAATGTGAGTTACAGGAATACTTGATAACTACTTTAGCCGTATTTAATGTACAAAATTTTTATCTCCATTTATAAAGTACAAATTGTGAACATAATTACTTGAACAGAGGTATTCAAATCGCAATAATTTCTGTAACTGTGTGGTTATATCCTTTCAATTTTATGTAATAATCATAATGTGTGAAAATGTATGTGAAATAAAACCATTTTTTGTACAATTTTGATCATAAGATACATAGTTTGACCTACACTACACCCTAAGTTATTTAGCTGTTTTATTTTGTGTGACAATACCACTCTTTATGGCCTTAATAAATATACTGCAAAGGAGTTAACAAATTTTGCTTCATTACTTACAATTAGTGCTCTAAGAAATCCTTTTCCAGTATTTTTTAACTTTGCACACTCTTATACACTCTGGTTTTACCGATAATTAAACAAATTACTGTTTGACTATCTTAAAACTTGTTCTGTGTAGAAAGAGGTGTATACACATACATACGGCAACACAGTTAGTTGTTTGTAAACTATCAGAGCATATATCACATTTAAATATTCATGTATTTCGTCAAAATCTATAACAATATTATGTATAATCTAATTAATAATATCTTATAAACCATGATCAAAACCGTAATATGCATTTTGAAATTTTAGAACTTATAATAATTGACTTGCCCAACAAAATTCATCTTTCTCGTATTTGGGTACATTTCGTAATGAAACCCGGAAAGCTGTTCCTAAGTCTGTTATTCGGTGAACACTAAATAAATTCAATTTACAGTACGTGTATATAAATCTGTGTACATAAATAATTTCCATACAAATTTGCATACAATGAAATCGCACACAACTTTTGCAAATCGTCATTTGTCATACATAATAGAACTGTAGTGTGAGTATCTGGATGTATATTCACTGAATTGGGTAACAGTAATGTATGTATTTAAAAAGGGTTATGTACATGTGCAATGTATAGAAATTTTTAATTCACCTTTGTGTTAATTAATAACTTTCTATATACATTTTTACAATATAACCCACCAATCATATTATATAGCATAACATGTATAGCTCGTATAGCTGGGAAAAACTCCCACAATACACAAAATCAAAAACTGTGCTTACAAAATCGATTCACATACTTACGTTGCAATTCGAAAGGAATTTCATGAATTTCTGATGAATGACTTTTACTATCCCTTTTCTAAATCTGTATAAGTACTCTATCCAGAATTTTAAATACACGGGAAAAGAAGAGGGTGTTTTAGCAGCCAAGTTCTGTATATACTTAAATAGTGTTTTTCTTTCTATTCTATATACATACTACTAAGATCTAAAGGTTGAATTCAGAGCAGAGACTTACTTACATTAAAATGAACCAGAATGAAGAGTAGAAGTAGTTTAGAATCACACGTCAACCTTTTTATACACACATACACCAAAAATGAAATTTGCGGAACAATTGACGAAAGGGTTAAAATTTAGAAACTACTGCACTGTTAGCAGTAGTGTATTAGTAGCAGTAGTTGACACAGAACATCGAATATTGTTTTTAAGTGAATGCGTGTATGTATGGGATGATTGGATTATATTGTAGTAGTAGGAGTAGTATGTATGTAGTAGTTATTTTGATTGTTCGCGTGTATGTATGCAGCAGTGTTGTAGAAGAATGTGTTTATTGGGGATCTAGAGTGAATATATATTATTATATATGGTAATAAATATGTATATAAATAATTACATAATGAGTTCACTAATTTCTAACTATATGTAAGTCAATTGTGTCACTTGTCTCTGGAAGTAGACAAGACTTGTGTACACAACACTCACTCTACACAGACAGCAGCCGTATCGTCCTCGAACACTACACAGAGTTCAGAACTCAGAGCCTGAGAGTACTAAGAGGAGTAAAATTGGTATTGCAATGCAAAGTAAAGGTAGGCTAGTCACTAGTGGATTTGTTGGCCCTAAAAAAAGTAAACTCGCGAATACGGTTGCGAATCTGCACTGGCGGCTCTATAGCGCCTGCCCAACAAATGGCACAGACAGACACTTTGGATGTGACTAACTTTGCTCGAATTTGAGTGTCAGTCAGTCGTATGTTTGCTGCCTCCTCTGTAGTACAGGGGGCGGGGTACAGTTCTTTCTTGTCCCAAACTACCGGGTGCCCTAATTTTTTTCCTGCCAATACTCTCCCGTATTATATGTTTTAGATCTACTTAATAGGCAGTCAGAGTCACCAGCCTCACATCTGCCACGATTTTTTACCTGTCTTCATTTCACCACCACCGCCAACCACCACACTTTCGGATACGTTTCCTTGAATTCCTTCTAAATCCCAATCTTCATGTCCGTCTCTCATACTCCATTCTCCAATGCTTTCCAGCTTGACCCTATGACCTCTTCCGCAGATATGGCCTTGACAGATGGAAATGTATTGATGGGTGCGGCTGCCAACCACATACACACACATACATTTGTATATACATCAATTCATGTAGGTATGACTGCAAAATAAACCATGAATAGGCCATACACATAAAGAAACGCAATTACCTAGGTATAAACACTAATGCTATACTGCTATGGGAAATTCTGAATTGAAACCATAATTTATAAATACGGGTAATTCACTACACTGTACACACTCTGTTTGTATACACTCATTTTTTCATATGGAAATTATTACGTAGTAAACTAATGTAAAAATTTTAATATTATGTGGTTAGACTTTATGTAGTCATAATACTGTGCACTTTAATGCTAGTATTCACATCCCAGCATACTTTAGGACGTAATTATTATGCACTTTCTCATCCCAGTCATCGAAAGCACAATCATTTCCATAATAGTAATCATATAATGGAGAAAGCCCCTGCAACAATGTATAATGCTGAAAATCTGTAATTTGTAAAATATGCATTCCCTGTATAGGTTATACAAATACTATTCGAATTCATTCTATTGTAATCATTAGGTTTCATCGAAATTTGCAAATGAAGTCATCACAAACACATGAAATCAAGTCCATACAACCAGATTTTGATTTGATAAAAACTTCTTAAAACATGGCTTAGACACATAATAATAATGTATTATGTAAAGTTAACCTTTCACGAGAAAAATAAAAATGTGTAAATCATCCACACATTGATGAATAATATTGTGTATGTATTCTGTAAACACGTATATGTATGTAATGTATATCGTTAATTGCTAGTGTAAGTTTTTCATTCAATTATCAAGCAGTTTGAAGCTGAAATTACTGATGGGACACAATATTTAAACCATTTTCTAGTACATGTCTTCTGAACAATCCATACTACAAAATTATACCAAATTAATTATCAGATTGAACATTCGTGTAAAAGTTAATGATGCAATAACTGCAGTTCAAGATAGTTAATCAGTTCATCATATTATATCGCTTCTCTAGCACCTAATCCCCCAGATTTAAGTAAACAATACAGTATTTTTATTTGAAACCATTTGTAAACAAGTGAACTGAATGCACAACTTAAATGAACGAATTACAAAGTACATGGAATAAAAACTTTAGTTAAAAGCACTAATGAATTTTTATAGTAAAGTAAAGCATAGTAATAAAGGGGTAACATTTTAGATAGGTATTACTATTGACAAGAAGGTATAGTTGACGGCATTTCTGCTACATAACAGCTGTGGTCATTCTACAATAATAAGTCTATACAGAACTACGATCACATTAGACATTCAAACTAGCGAGAACACGAACGACACGACATAAAGATTTTTATATTCACAAAATATGTAAATAACTCACAGATGCATGCTTTATACATCCTTTAAAATACGGTCTCGAAACAACATGGGCATTCGATTTAATTTACACTGTTCAATTAGCAAATACGTGTAGTTTTCCTTAACAATTGGTAATTAAAAAAATACTATTGAATATATATAACATGTTTTGTGGGAGTTATCTAAGTCTGTACTTATTTCGTGTCAATTGTCTCCTCATTTTCAGAAAATAATAAATGAGCATATTTTATTACTAGTACTTTATACCTATTTTACTGAACGTTTTGTAAAGTACGACCTTATTAGCTAACAAACTCGTATATTATCGTGTATATAGTGTAAAATCGATTACTAATTAATGAAAAAGTATCTTTGCCATCACCGTTAAATGAGTGAATAGAAATTCTACTTGGAATTATTTAAAAGTGGAGAAATATCATAGTAGTGTTAGTAGTGCAAGTTATGATGGCTTATGTGACTGTGACCACCATCGTACATATTTCCATTTGGTTGATAGTCCTGTGGAATTGGATGAGCCAATCCAGGATGATCATCACCACCGCGATTAATGCTTTGTATCCTCCTCATTTCGGTCAAAACCGTTGTAATTTTGTCCAAATCTGTCGGAGCGTCATCACTCAAGAGTGCTTCCAGATCTGCCTCAGTTCCGGCACTCAGATATTCAGATGTTCCTACAAAAAAAAGTGAAAAATATAATAATTAAAAATTGAAAGTATTTTTGATATTTATGAAGGCTTGAATAGAGTTCGGAAATTATGATTATGATTTAAAGATTATGACTTACAGTTAGATTACGCTTAATCATAACTATAAACAAATGTAGCTAAAATCTTCTGTTATTCTTAA